>SEYY01011871.1:17500-20000 GCA_009176605.1 Armadillidium nasatum | reverse complement strand
GTCACTTTCTCTCTTTACCATCACTATTACAACGGACACTGCTTCTTTCTAACTCTCTCTTTGCATACCTCCTCCTTTGAGAAAAGCTCGCGCGACATGTCTTTCTACACAGTCTCACCCTTTCGCTGTCCAACATTTTGACCCCAGACTTAACCGCTATGCTCAGTCTTACATGTACTCTACTGGTAAAGTCTGGAATATACTCCCTTCATCCATTTTTCCGATATCCTATGACTTGCACACCTTCAAACGTCGTGTCTCGGGACATGTCGGCTTTTAATCTCCCCAGGATCCCGATTTGCTCCTTTCTCTGGAGTAAAATTTTAGGTCTCTGGCCTTTGACCACAAGAGGTTATATAATATATATATATATATATATATATATATATATATATATATATATATATATATATATATATATATATATATATATATATATATATATATATATATATATAGTAACCTTGCAAAATTGTAAAATTTACCTTGAAGCGAGCTGCTATATAATATGAGACCCTAAATAATCGAAACCTGAAGGACTAAATGCTCGACCAGTTGTGACGAGCTCTAAAACACAACGTTGATATTGCAGACAAAATAGATCCTAGTTTTCCATTGTCTGTTGCGGCTTTTCATGTAGAAATTATGAACAATTGTTTTCTTTTAACTTGACAAATTTATATATATTATTAAAAATGGCCATTGTGATGTTGAAAAATTATACATATATATATATATATATATATATATATATATATATATATATATATATATATATATATATATATATATATATATATATATATATAGATAGTGGCATGGGGTGAAATAAGTAGGGCTGTGGCTCGATCAGTTAGATAACCCAACTCAGTTCCGAATCCAGTGTAAGATCCTGCGATTCCAGTTACGATACCGACGCTCTTAATGCTTACGTCAGCGATTTCCCTAAGCACTACTGGGTTTTTAACCTAACCTAACCTAAGTTAACCTAACCTAACCAAACTTAATCTAACCTAAATTTTAAAAGAAACTATTGTATGAAAATAATTAAGATGTAAAAATTTAATATGACCACAATTTCACTTGTACAGTCGTGAACAAAAGTTCGTTCCTATTAAGCTGGAAATAAATATTTATATAAAATGGAGATCATATCATAAAAGCTCTATTTTGAATAAAAAGAAAATAAAAACATTGAGAGGGGCTTAATTAAACTGTGATTGGCTGAACCTGAGATGATCTCCATTTTATATAAATATTTATTTCCAGCTTAATAGGAACGAACTTTTGTTCACGACTGTACCTGAAAATTCATATCCTTTTTTTTCTTTTTTTCTTTTTTTAACTTTAATTCCTGTTTTGATTCAAATGATTTTTACACTAAGATACAATAGATTGTCATTTTCGGATAATTTCTCCTCCTGCAGCTTAGCTATTTGGGAGTTTCATTTTCTGCTTCATATTATATCTATATGTATATATATATATATATATATATATATATATATATATATATATATATATATATATATATATATATATATATATATATATATATATATATATATATATATATATATATATATATATATATATATATATATATATTATATTATATTATTATTATTATTATTATTATTATTATTATTATTATTATTATTATTATTATTATTATTATTATTATATTATTATTATTATTATTATTATTATTATTATTATTATTATTATTATTATTATTATTATTATTATTATTATTAATATTATTATTATTATTATTATTATTATTATTATTATTATTATTATTATTATTATTATTATTATTATTATTATTATTATTATTATTATTATTATTATTATTATATATTATTAAGTAAAATATTGAATTTCACAGATATTCAATATGAAGAACTTGATTCAAGCTATTTTTCTCCTGACAATCATATCGTTTCTTTTGGTATGTTATATATATATATATATATATATATATATATATATATATATATATATATATATATATATATATATATATATATATATATATATATATATATATATATATATATATATATATATATATATATATATATATATATATATATATATATATATATATATATATATATATATATATATATATATATATATATATATATATATATATATATATATGTGTGTGTGTGTGTGTGTGTGATTAAAAATGATATTCAGGGTGCTCGAGAGGGGACTTAAGGTATTCAATCCTTAAATATTAAGAGAGAAATAAACGAAAAAGTTTCCCTCAAAAAGAAACTATGACCCTTCTAAATAAGGTCTTTTATAAAAGGAGGATGAAGATCCTGAACTCCCCTAAATTTTAAAAGAAACACCCCCTAAAAATTAAAAGAAACTCCTCTAAATATTAAAAGAAGCTTCCCTAAATATTAAAAGAAATTCCTATGAATATTAAAAGCAAAGAAATTCCCTACCCCAAATATTAAAAGAAACTCCTCTAAATATTAAA
>SEYY01011870.1:2500-19704 GCA_009176605.1 Armadillidium nasatum | reverse complement strand
CCTCTAAACACTCTCCCAAGGTCTTCAAAAGATTGTGGTCTCAGAGCTATGTTTCCAATGCTGGTTCTGGAGTATTACAAGCCGTTGACAGAGTAATCACAAGGCAGGATGGCTAGTCCTGTCGTCTTGCATTTAGTTCTCTTCGCATGATCCGATCCTGTCGTCGATTTTCATTCCTGTTTCAAACTTCAATTCTCAATGTAATTTAATTTTCATAAAAGCTGAAGTCATTACTTGAAGATTTTCCCTCTATTATTATACAATTTATCAACTTATTTTTTTGTAAAATAGTTTAGGAAGAAAAGAGATTAATTAGTCTAAAGTGGATATCAAAAGTGAGATTACATCAATTGTTTGCAGTCTCACTTTTGATGTCCATATTTCGTCTAACATGATCACAAACATGTTTTCTCTACAAAATGTCAACAAGGATTATTAGTTTAATATGGATATCAAAAGTGAGGCAAGCACGTCATTATTGCCGCCTCACTTTTGATATCCATTTTTATTCTGATATCATCATCGCTATCTGTGCCAAGTGAATTCAGCATTGATTAATCAGTCTAATATGGATATCAAATGTGGGATTACTTGATATAATTGTAATCTCACTTTTTGATGTCCATTTTTTAGTCTAATGATTTCATCTTGCAGGATAATGGAAAAAGATTCTTTAAAATTACGAAAAGAATAAGAAATGTAGTACTATAAGTTACTTGAACTAAAGGTTTAGCTTATGGTTTTGATTACTTGGTAAATTTTACTAGTTTTTAACATTTTTACTATCATAAATTGTTTTCTGTATTATTTTGACTATTTTGTTTTGGTACAGTCACATTAAATTTTAATTTAATGGGGCTATCGGTGGTTGATTTTAAAAAATATTTCCATAAAATTATTTAGTACGTTTTTGTAATACATAACCCAGTCATATTTATTGTATTATTTTTATTGTATTTTACTTTAATACTTGTTGCAGTTGTGTAAATTAAATACTTTTGTGTATTTAGTAGAGATGTATCTGAATTTTAGTTCATTTATGCAATCATTTTTTAGAGTAATGGAATAAGTGATTGCAAACTTTTTCATTTTAATATTTCAAATTTTCATAACGCGTACCAGTTCTTAGTACATGAAGAGGTTGCTACATATAAATAATTTCTTCACTACCCAACAATTGATGTTTCCTCACAATAAAGTTGAATGCAATCTTTATTTTTATTTTAAATCTACAACCTGTAAATGCTATAAAAAAAAAAGTACAATGCATATTAACTAGGCTATACCTGTATATTACCCAAATCATTCATATACCAATTTGATCTTTTTTTTCAAAAGTTACAATTGAACTGGGTATTACACTCTAAGGCAAACTATTTCGAACAAAAGTTTCACACGATAAACAAAATGACATAATGTTTTTCCTGTTGACAGTTCTCTCATCATATTCTAATATGGAAAACTTAACTCTTTTTTTTCAGTAGACTCGAGACATTTTTATAAGTGAATTTTACCGCCAACCTTTTAAAAAAAAAAAATTCCTTCCTTGCCATAGAAAACGTGTAAAGATATTTCAATTTCATTTAACTTCTGTTTTTAACCCTCAAATCGTTGTTTTTGTTTGTTTTGTTTCTGAGAGCGGACTTCACCAACTAGGGCATATGCCGCCCCTCCAGGCAGACAAAATACTGCCCTTCAGGCCTCCACCAGTTTAGAGAGAACATCCGTTCGCTCCAAGAGCTGGTGAAGCTCTCTCAAATCGTTATTGTAGCTTTACGTTTTATTGCCCTTAGCACATCGATGTCCATTCTTAGATAAGGAGTTAAAACTACAGTCGTCAGCACATCTGGAAATAAATATTTATATAAAAGAGATCATTTCATAAAAGCTCATTTTAATAAAAAGAAAATAAAAACATTGAGCGGGGCTTAATTGACTGTATTGGCTGAACCTGAAAGTCATTTTATATAAATATTTATTTCCAGCTTAATAGGAACGAACTTCTACTGTACATAGAATTCAACTAAGGTCGAATATAATTTGTAGAGCTTGATACTTTAACTCCTTGAAGTATTTCTCTGACCCTTTCAAATTGCGTTAATAACTACAGCTCAAACTTTTACTTCAGTTAACAGAATGTTACTTATTCGTATCATAAGTACCTACACCTCATGCTTTTGAAGTTCGTTTGCCATTTATCAGTCAAAACTCGGATGATTATAGTCGATGTTGAATTTCAACTAATTTTCAAAATTCCCAACAAAGTTAATTTTTCTGTATGTAGAAATGTTTAAAAAAAAACACGAAGTCAGCGGGAAAAAACAAGAAAAACAAACTTTGAAAGAAAACTGCTTAATTTTTGTGTATAAAAATACTTTCTATAAATTAGGAAGGACAATCGTTCCTAATTGAGGAAGGTAAAAGATTCAGTTGGGTGTTGTGGGAGTTTGGGAAGCCTGATGAAGCTACTACATATAATATCAAAACAGACTATCTAACATCGTCTCTCTAGATATGGTTTACCTTCGACTATTACGTTTTGTAAGATTTTCTTTTAAAGGGAAGTAGTTAATATTGGTTTGGTCTCGTAAACCAACCCATAAACCCAAAGTTTGAAGGACAATAAAATCGTATATACTTTTAAGGTTGACTAAGTTGAAAAATCACTTAAAAAGTAAATTATTAATATCATTTAAAGAGTTTAATCTAAATCATACAGGTTTTTATAGATTGTGACAGCAATTCTTTATCTTCCAAGAATTTCTCTAGTTCATTTAAAGAACATTATGTACAATCTTTCAATCGATTTAAAATCTTACGTATTTAATTTCAGTAACAACAGGTGCACATTTTTATGGTTTTATTAAAGTAACCTTACTTTTTTAATTCCTCATCCTAATAATTTACATAGACAATGACTGTGATTACCTCAGAGCCCCGTGAACCGCTTCTTTCTGATTATCTTCTATTGCTAAACTATTTATATCAACTTAGTAAAATAGTTGATAAAGCAGGTCTTTCTTAAAAGCGGGATTTATAACGAACATTTCTCTTTTGAAATCTATTACTGACTAGTTTCGGATGAGTATAATCTTCAACCCAATGATTTTAACCAAAAAACAAAGATACACTTTTTAAAAATTAGTAAACAAGATTTACCATAAAAAGGAAATTAAATAAAAAATCCATTTTTTGTTTTCCCTATTATTTGTGGATATTAACCTTTTAATCATTTAATTAATCTATGTTTATTTGTAATTTTTTTTTTTCTTTAACCTTTTCCTGGTTTCTTCCAGATTTTTTTTCTGTAACATTAGAATCTATAGTTTAAATTTTTATTTTAAATGCTAGTGGCATTTATAATCTCCTTTGACATATTTTAAAACATGAACATATAAAATGGTTTAAATGTTGTGAAAACAGTAGTAGGGTCTTTAAAACATTTGGAAACTCTGAATCTGCATGCATAAACTTGTTTCTTTTTTAAAGGTTCTCTTATATTTACTCCCAAAACTGCATTTAGAAAACTTAAATTTTTCGTTTCCTTTTTTTAATAGATGCTTAGTCAAGCTATACCTTATACTGTATTCACAATACTTAAACCATTTTTTATGTTCATGTTTTAAACTATGTCTAAGCTCGCTATATAAATTGCTCTCGAAGTAAACATGTTTCTTCTACTAAAAAAAACATTAAATACAATTGAATTTTTTTATTGTTTTCATTTCTAGTACCATTCGATTTGTCTCAATGATTTCTGAGGTCCATTTTTAAAATCCTTTTTTTTTTCAATTGATTTAGGAAGCACTCTCAATGTGGCAATTGTGATTCTGAAAAATTAGAGAAAAATATTTCTTTATAACTAGAGAAATAAATTAGAATTTTTAAACTTACTATTTAAACTGTTAAGGTATTACTTTTTTTAAAAAAAAATTTTTGAAAGTTTTTTTTTTTTTTCTAAAAAAAAAAATCCTACATAAAAATCTTGGGGTTATGTATATAATTTTGGAAATAGCCTGACGAATATTAAGGGACTCCTTCGTTATTATTATGGTACTTTATTAAATGTTTTAACAAAGCAGTAATTGGTACTGAGTATTAACAATTGGTGATAAGTTTTAAACTTTATTTGTAATGTGTTCCAATGGTAAAATGAAACCACAGTTGTGTCACACAAAAATTGAATAAAAAAAAAAGCAAGAAAATTAACTTTTTAAAAAAAAAAATGTTTTAAAACAAAAAGAAACTAAACTTTTTATAAAATAAAATTTAGGTAAATTAGTTTATAAAATATTTTAAAGTATGGTTGTTGGAAAAAAATAAAAATATTTCAATCTCGGAACATTGAAAACAAACTTTAAATATAATCTTAAAACTAATTAATTAAAGAGTTCCATTTCAAAAAATGTTAAACATCATTCCCCCTGTGCACCCAGGAAACCTGCTGCTATCGTTGTGGTAGATAACTAATGCCTATGGCGTAGAAGGAAGATAACCGCTGTCGTAAACACTGCAGGACATAATGCTATAGTGACAAAGTTGTGTAAAAGTGCTTTCCTCCAAGGTGCTGCATCAGAAGACCAAATATGTAGATATCACGGGAGGTTAAATCAGGACTATAAGGAATATGTGGGAACACCTCCCAGTGGATGTCGACCAGAGTAGTTACTGTCAAGTGGGAACGGGCATCGTCATGAAAACTTTCCAGTTTTTTCCTGCGAATGGAATCTCTGACAGCACTTTTGACAAAATGGAATATTGGGCAGTAACTTTGACCTCTTGCCCAAAAAAATCCACATAAATGAAATCGTGCATGTCCCAGAAGACGGATCCCAAAACTTTCACGACTGATTGCAACACTTTCCTTTAATTAATGCTGCGTCGTTTGTTTGCAGACGTGATATAATACAACCATGTTTCATCACACGTGAGGTCTGATTGGATAAATTCGTTCCCCTCAGTGCAGTACTGCTTCAGGAATGATCACAGCGTTTTGCGTGTGCACCTCTGATCAAACGTCAGCTGTCGACACACACTTTACGGAAATGTTAAGTGATCGCGGATGATGATTTCTACACTGCCAACACTGATGTGCATTTCAGCTGCAATGTTACGCACAGTTATTCAGCAGTTATCAAGGATGGCTTGCTCAACTCTTGAGATATTTGCTGGTTACAGCTGTCGGACGAACGTTTCTATGCCGGTCATTGGTCACCAAGCTTCGACCTTTACTAAACTGCCGACACCAATCATATACTCTTGCCCGCGACAGAGTCTGTTCCCCAAACTGTACTTCCAATCTTCTCAAGACTTCAACTGGTTTCACTTTCTTCTTTACGAGAAATCTGATTATACACCGCTGTTCCACATCAACAGGCACATTTCCATCAGCCATCTTCGCTAACATAAATGCGGAATCTGTGGTTAATTTTCTCTTTTGATTCTCATCTTTTTTTCATTTTTCTTGTATTTTGTTTTATAACAATGTTGTCAGATTCTCCAACAATATTCATTTCATCTTTTTCACCACCACCACCATCGCTTTTCCGTTTTTTATTCTTTTGCTTATTATTATAACTGCTGCCGAATGATGAATAGGATTCTCAATCACATAAGTTGGAATTATCATCACCAAAGACCTCTGCAATAAAAGTATCATCACCGGAAGTATCCAAATATGTAACAGCTTTATTTTTTTGAGTATGGGTTGGCCTTTTGGAAGTTAAAGGTGAAGGACCCAAAAAGATACCTTTATCACTTCCTTCGCCTATGGTGGTTAATTTTTCGTTCTCGTTCATATTATTAATATATGACTGAAACGGAGTATATATGGGAGGTTCTGTTAATGCTTCTCCATCAGACTTGCTATAAAAGGAAACTGGATCTTGTACACTGAATGTTGGAAAAAAATCAACACAAGGCATTTGAGTAATAGAACTATGTGGAGAGACTAACTGTGGTATTGGTTCCTGTAAAGAAAATTATTAAAATCTGAAAAAGTTAATACTCATCAGACGTTTTGAAATCTATTTTGTCACAACAGAAAATGTTTGTTTTTCTTTGGAAAAAAATGTGTTTAATTTTTATTTAAAAATGTATTTAGCTTACCTCTAATTTTTCAATGACACCTTGTGGTGAAACAACAACAACTGCTTCATGACAAGGTTTGACAAATATATGAATTTCCTGAAACAAAGAAACACACATCCATAAAATCAATAATTTTCAGGAATTAAAATATCTTAGTCAGTAGAAGGTATGAATTTTTACGTCTTATTAAATCATAAATCGCCTCATCACTGTTAAATACACTTAATATATTTTTATGGATCTTTATTTAGTGCTGAGTGGAAAGTTAAATTCAAAATATGATTTTTGCTTTGCTGTTACCCATGATTAGAAATTATATATATATATATTTTTTTTTATTATGCATTGTACTTACTAAATTTAAACTTTCAATAAAAGCTTTACTCACGTGTTTTAGATAATTTTATTGAATTGGTTAAGTCGTTATTTTAATCGCAATATTCACTAAGATAACTAATAACCACAATGCTTAATATTGCCACCAATTTACCTAATTGTTAAATCTCAAAATGTGCAAATATTTGAAAATAGTAAATAGAAATCTTAAAAACCCATTAGAACAAAGTAACACCAATGATACCTATCGCACTTACAAAGGTACCTAAATTTTTTTTTTTTTTTTACAGAACGCCACCACTCACGGGCAGAGCCCTTTTCAAGGAGGGGGCACACACACATGCACAAAGCTCATTCAAACACACACACCTAACGCACAGCCCTCAGGTGGGCGCAGACGGAAGCCTTGAAGAGTGGAAGATTAAATACAGGAGTAAAAATAGATGATGGTAGAGAGTTCCACAGAATAGAGGTGATATAAATGATATAAATATATTTTTTTAGTATCAGCAACAACAAAATCCAAAAACTTATCAAAGTCAAAGGAAACAAAGACATATCCAGTGTTAAAGATAAGGGAATGTATACATGAGGTCAAGAAATTTTTATGGTTCATTGACAAATTTCTAACCATTTGAGAACGTTCATCTTCTTGAATAAAATCTGACGAAACTTCTGATGTATTTTCCTCTGAAATTTCCTCTTGTTTGACTTCAAATTTTGGTGAAATTTCCTGACGCATCAGAACCTCTTCTGGAGACACCTGAAATCAGGAGAAATATTTTAAATATCTAAATTAGGTGAAGACCTTTCGAATGAATTACTATTACTACGAGAATAATATATATATATATATATATATATATATATATATATATATATATATATATATATATATATATATATATATATATATATATATATATATATATATATATATATATATATATATATATATTATAATTTTATTTTATTTTTTGCAAACACATACAAGGAGAGGAAAAGGTTAATAAATTGGCATAAAGGTAGGAAAATGTGCTAATAAAATATGATGTCGTACAGGTCCTGTGTCACAATGCAAAGAAAGTGTCCAAATGACTTGATGACCACATTACTGTACTGAAGTTGCCAGGTACTCCAGTTCAGACGTCAAACCCATAGAAAATGACTTGTCACTCAAGATTCTCAAGTCCCTAAACAAGAAGTGGACGAAAGAAATCAACTTCAAGAAGTTGAGAGACAGCATACCACAACACCTCCAAAAAGTTTTCAAAGTCAGAGGAAAAAAAGACATATCCAAAAACTATTATTTGCTTATGTTATTGTTAAAGATAAGGGAATGTATACTTGAGGTCAAGATATTTTTATGGTTCACTGGCACATTTCTAACCATTTGAGAACGTTCATCTTCTTGAATAAAACCTGACGAAACTTCTGATGTATTTTCATCTGAAATTTCCTCTTGTTTGACTTCAAATTTTGGTGAAATTTCCTGACGCATCAGAACCTCTTCTGGAAACACCTGAAATCAGGAGAAATATTTAAATATCTAAATTAGGTGAAGACCTTTCCAATGAATTACTATTACTACGAGATATATATATATATATATATATATATATATATATATATATATATATATATATATATATATATATATATATATTATATATATATATATATATATATATATATATATATATATATATATATATATATATATATATATAATATATAATAATATTATATATATATATATATATATATCATTTCATACTCTAACTAATTAAGGCTAAATTTTTCAGGCATAGCAGTATAGGAACTTTTTTGTACTGAATCAAAATTCCAGTACAAACTGGATAATAATAATAATAATAATAATAATAATAATATAATAATAATAATATAATAATAATAGCCCTTACATACAATATGTACATTACATAAATTCATTCTAGCAACTGGATGAAGCATTAAGTAGTCCTCTCAATTTTTTAACTTCTTCCAATTTAGTGTGTGTGTGTGTGTGCTTTCTTTTGTTTTTGTTTTTATTTATTTTTTTAAATTCATTTCTAATTTTGTTTCATCTGACAAAGTACTTTTTTTGTTCTTTGCTCACACAATCAAAGTAAATATAAATTGGTTTCTAAATTGTATTTTATAATTTTACTATATTGATTAATCAATAATTATTTGACCATTTGTTTTGAAAATGAACAGCTACATCATATCAATAATTCATCTACTTCACAACCCAATGCCTTTGCAGTAGTAATTACACACACGGAAAGTGTTATTCCTTGGGGAATAAGTTTAGGTCATGGATGTTACTTTATTAATAAGTTAAAATATTAGCTGCTAAATGAGGTGTAAATTTCTTAATCAGAATTCTTTAATTGGAATTTAGAAATCTTTTAATTACAAATAATTTTATAAAATATTATTTTACCACCTCTCTCTCTCTCTCTTTCTCTCTCTATGTGATACACCTCTTCAAGAACACCAACATTTATCAACAATGAGGTAAATGATCAATGAATTCCTCCCTTTCATTTTAAAATTTTGTCATTTCAAAGATGACATTGTTTATACATCAATGAATTCCTCCCTCTCATTTTAAAATTTTGTCATTTCAAAGATGACATTGTTTATACACCCAAAACAATCTTACTTTCACACCACGAAAGCTGCTTACTCAGTATTTCATTTGCAATATATGTATATAAGTAAAGGTAGTTTGAGATTCTATGTTTAACTGCTTAATTCAATAATATATGTTAGCTAAAATTATAATATATCGTATCTTATCCTAATGACATATAAATATAGAATCATCTAACTCATTAAAAATAACACAATCTGAACAACGTATTATAACCAAAACAAAAAAAAAATAAATAAATAAATATATAAATATTATAATCATAATTCATCCTTACCAAGGAATCTTGACCGAAGGTTTCACTTGGAATTACGTAAGGATCATCGATTTCTTCTTCTTTAATTTCAATTTCAGATTTTATATTTTCAATTTTATAAGGAGAACTCTCAAGATTTTTTACATCCATCTTAAATATTATATATATATATATATATATATATATATATATATATATATATATATATATATATATATATATATATATATATATATATATATATATATATATATATATATATAACTTGTGAGCTTTTTATATTAAATCAGCTAACATAATTTATCAGATTATAAATAAAAATTGAACATAAAATACCAAATAATTTGCTGGTTTAGATATTGGTTGGTTAAGGGAGCCAGAGGGTTGGTTAAGGGAGCCAGAGGGTTAAGGGAGCCAGAGGGTTGGTAGTTTAAATATTCCTCCTTGTTTAACTCATCAACCTTTTTCTGAAGTAGTGCTTTATTTCTGGCTTTAATACCTTTAGGTTTTTTCCCTTCCTTTGTCTGTTCAATCATATATATATATATATATATATATATATATATATATATATATATATATATATATATATATATATATATATATATATATATATATATTATATATATATATATATATATATATATTAGGGATGGAGCGATACCAAAATTTTTACCGATACCGATACCTAAAAATTCCCCAAAACCGATACCGATACCTAAAAATATGCCGATACTTGCCGATACCACTACCGATACCGATACTTTACTCCTATACAAAATTTTTACCGATACCAAAAGGCCGATACCTAAAAATATGCCGATACCACTACCGATACCGATACTTTACTCATATACAAAATTTTTAGATACCGATACTAAAAATATGCCGATACTTGCCGATACCGATACTTCACTCCATCCCTATATATATATATATATATATATATATATATATATATATATATAAGACGGGAAGAAATACGTTAAAATACATTACAGTATGACATATATGACAGCTAGTGTAGTAGACTAAAATATCATTACCTTTAATGATGATGAAAAATTGAAAATTGTTGGAAATGCATTGGGTTTTAATGCAGGTTTTCCAAATCCAATTTTTGGTCTAATGCAGTCAGGGGTAAAATGATCAGAGCAAAGTTTTGAGAATTTATTAGGGCGAAAATTTCCACGTTTCATTTTCATAACCCAGATTTTTGTCAACTTTTTATTCGTAAGTGGAAAACTGTAAAAATAAAATAATATAATATATATATATATATATATATATATATATATATATATATATATATATATATATATATATATATATATATATATATATATATATATATATATATATATATATATATATATATGGGATGGGCTAGATATCTAGTAAAACTAAAAATCTTAAATTACAGTAGTGCCTCTTACTATGTGTATAGCTTTGTATGAGTTTTCCAAACTACAACTGGTAACTTGCCCGAATTTCTGCATTGTGATCGGGCAAATTTTTTTTAGGCTTCATGCATCTTTTGATTTAACTTCTGTGTTAGCCGTGAGTCCTAAGATGTGTAGTGCAAAGGAGATTTTTTTTTAAATTTTAAAATATTTTAAAAATTTTCCAATGCACAGCATCAAAATCGTTGGATATACAAAAAAAATTGTTCTAAATAAAATATGTATCTCACCCAACTTTATAACCTCTGAAAATTTCATGAAGATTGGTTACAAAAATATAAAAATTATTACAATTTTTTAATGGTTAGTTTTATCCAGTTTCCAAAAAACATTAATATTTTCCAAACTTTAACGAAAATTTCCATTATCTTATAAGAACTTACCTTTAATTTTTTAAAACTCCACTAAGTTGGATTTTTTCATTTTTTTTTTTTTTTTTTTTTTTTTTTTTTTTGGGGGGGGGATAGACTTTAAAAAAAAAAATTTTAATTTTGGTATTAACAAACTACCCGAAAAGGAGGAAATTTTTTTGAGTTAGTTATCATTTATTAAATTTCGTTTATATAAAAACATTGAAATAAAGAGACTATTCTGTCAAACCAAAATTAAGAATATGAATAGTTTACTTCCATAAAAAAAATATTTGATTAAAACTTACTTTTGAGGGTGTTTAGTTTTCCCCAACCTACGGAATAGTAATTAATGAGAATTTAAAGTAATTTTCAGCAATTTTACCTGATAGTTAAAATTAGATTTCCAGCTGGAGAGCCAGTATCTTGCAGATTTGATATCTAGCTCATCACTTACTTATATATCTTCCAGTGGGCAAAGGCCGGAGTCCTACCAAATTCTACCTGAGTTGGGAAAAAACTTATCTTGGTCGATGGAGGCCGAAATGTCCAGGAATACATGGTGTTTGAAATTATGCAAGTCAAAGGAAGTTGAGAAAACAGGTAAAGTGAGGGTGTTCCAGACTTTAACAGTAGAGTGTATGTAAGATTGAGTATAGCGGTTAAGTTTAGGGTCAGAGTTGAACAGAGAAGGGATGAAGCACACTCCATACAAGGGCAAACACCACCCCTATAGAAAGCACGCAACGAGGGTGGTGTGAAGTAATTCTGAAGGTGCCTTAGAATACCCAACCTCTTAAAAGCTTGTTTAAAAAGAAAAGTAATGTGATCTTTCCAAGAAAAGGATACGCTGAGACTATTTAGAAGAGATGAAGGTTTAAGTTATGTGTTTTTGAAGAAGAAATCATAGTTGTGTGGAAGATTGTGTCAAGTGGAGAGATGGAGGAACTGAGTTTTTGAGGCACTGAAAACAACCATGTTTTCTCTGCTCCAATGAGAAATTCATGAAAGATTAGAGGTTAGTTACTTCCAAGGCTACCCTTCTCAAGTCTATCAACTGCTGTTGCGAGGGACGTCTTTCAAACTGGAAGGAGTAATAAAGGGTGGAGTCATCAGCATAGGAGTGGATAGGAAATGAGGTAATAGAGTAGGTCATTAATGAAAAGCAGAAAAAGTGTTGGGGATAGGACAGAACCCTGAGGAACACAGTATTAATAGATTTAAAGGAAGAACAGTGGCTGTCTATAAAAGCTGTTAGTGAATGGCCATAAAGGAAATGAGAGAGAAGATCACAGAGAGGATAGATACCGAAAGAGAGAAGTTTAGAAATCAAAGCTCTGTGCCAGACTTTAACAAAGTCTTTCAATATGTTCAGCGAGACCGCAAAGGATTCACCAAAATGCCAAAGAGTGGAGGATCAACAGTAAGAGAGAAGGGAAAGATCACCAGTAGAGCATTTCTTACAAAAGCCACACTGGCAATCAGAGATTATATTAGAAGAATTGAGGTGTTTCCAAATCTTCCTGTTGAGGATAGATTCAAAAACTTTAGAAGTTGCATATAATTGTGGAATTTCTTATCAAAATCCTCACTCTTTTAGAATTTGAATTTAAAAATAGTTAATTTTTCTTAATTTTCAAGATTTAAAGAAAAATGTTTTGATGCTTCTCATAGTTATATTGTGAACTCTCTCACTTTGACGATATGAAATATAGATTTCCTATGGTAAACTAATTGAATGTAATTGTGGCTAATTAATTATTAAATTAAAGAACACTAATTAATTATATTGCAAAAAAGTTAATTAATGCTAATTAAAGTAAATAAGTTAATTAATGCTTATTAACTGTTAAATTAACTAATACAACATTATTGTAATAATTATTAAGTTAATGAATGAATATTAATTTTTATGATTATGTTTTTAATTATATGCTAATTATTATAGTAATTTAAGTTAACTAATGATAATGCATTTTTAAATTAATTTATTTATTTATTAAATACTTATTATTATAGTAAAGTTAATTAATGATAATTAATTTTTAAATTATTAATTAATATTTAATTTTTTTAATTTTTTAATAAAATTTAAAAAAAAAAAAAAAAAAAAAAAAAAAAAAAAAAAAAAAAAAAAAAATTAAAAATATTTTAAATAATTAATGATAATTAATTTTTAATTATTTTTTGAAATTCTTATAATTATAGTAATTAAGTTAATGAATGATAATTAATTTTAAAATTAATTTTTGAAATTCTTATAATTATAGTAATTAAGTTAATTAATGATAATTTTTAAAATAATTTATTCTCTTAATACTTATTATAGTAATTAAGTTAATTAATGATAATTAATGATTAAATTAATATGCTTGATAAATACTTATTAGTACTGTAATTAATTTAATTAATGATAATTAATTAATAAATTAATTTATTTTTTTTTTTTTTTAATTTTTTATTATTATTTTAATTTTTTTTTTTTAATTTATTTTTTTTATGAAATTAATTTTATTTATTAAAAAGTTAATTCTTTTAATAATTAATTTAATTCTAATTAATTATTAAAGTTAATTTATTTATTAAATACATAATTCTGATTTATTTATTAAATACTTATTATGGTAATTAAGTTAATTACTAATTTATAATTATTATATAATATATATTAAATACTTATATTAATAAATAAATTAATTAATGATAATTATTAAATTCTTATTATAGTAATTAAAATAATTAATGATAATTTATTATTAATTTAATTTATTTATCTAGAACTTATTAATTCTTAGAGTAATTAGTATAATTAATGATAATTAATTATCAAATTAATTTATTTATTAAAAACTTAATTCGTATAATAATGTATTTAATTCTAATTAATTATTAAAATTAATTTAATTAATGTTAATTAATTATTAAATTAATTTTTATTAAAAATTTAATTATTATAATTAATTTAATAAATAAATTAATTATTTAAATTAATATACTTATTAAAACATTAATTCTTATAGTAATTAATTTTATATTAGTTAATTCAATTCTAATTAATCATTAAGTTCTTTTATTTATTAATTACTTATTATTATTGAAATTTTATTAAAGCTAATCAATTATTGGACAGTAGTTGTCTTAATTTATATATATTTTTACACTGTGTTTGTCTGTCCTATTTGTCCGACAAAATTTGTCCTTAAAAAAAATCTTTTGTTAACTTCACTGACATAATACAAAATATAAATGCATGGTACACAATGATTATCTATGGGGGGCGGAGACCCCATACCCCCAACCTGTGTGGTGGTGATAAAATTTGTACTTATATTGCCTCTCTCTCTCATATATATATTTTAACACTGTCTTACGTACCAAAGTTTAAACACGGTATACTATGAATTTACTATATTATTTTGGGGTGATCCTTCATATATACCATAAAACGTAACAGAGAAGTAGTGTCAATTTAAACCTAAAGGGGCTACACAATTTTAAAATAAAGTAGTAAAATTACTTACCTAAAAAATGACTTTCCACAATTTAAAGTTGATCTGTTTGAACAATGAAAAGCTGAACAAAATCCCATCTTGATCTATTATGCTATTACTTTTCAAAAACAAACACAATAATGAATTCGGCGCGAATGGGTTCTGATATTTTTTTACGATAGTATCAGAAAAAATTTCGATGATATTTTTAAAAGATATATCGATATTTTAAACGATAGTATCGATATTTAATATATATATATATATATATATATATATATATATATATATATATATATATATATATATATATATATATATATATATATATATATATATATATATATATATATATATATATATATATATATATATATATATATTGTAAGAATGCTTTACTTACATGAGAAGTGACAACAATTTTCTTCTTCCCGCCTTTCAGGCAATCTCTGGCACTTTCAAAGTGTCTCTGTGCAGCCTAATTAGAACTCAGAGACCAAGCTTTGTTCTGTATAAGATGTGAACTAAAAAAAATTATAGGTTTATTCTAAATTATTTTATTTATTTTTTTTTTCTAACAAATTCTTTTGCTGTTTGCTGATAAATCAAAAAAAAAATTCATACTACAATCATTTCCTCTACATATGTAAGGTGAGTAGAAAAAAATTTGTACTTCCACTCTAAACTATTACCAAACGCTAAAAATAATGAATGGTATAAGGACAAATATGACAACCTGGTATTCATATATTTTGTGAATACCAAAAATGATCAAAAACAATCGTTTTACTATTAGGAGTATATATATATATATATATATATATATATATATATATATATATATATATATATATATATATATATATATATATATATATATATATATATATATATATATATATATATATTATTATTTTTTTTTTTTTTTTTTTTTTTTTTTTTTTTTATTTTTATATATGCAATGCATTTCAATATATTCTGTCTTTATATTTTTAATATAGTGCAAAACACAGACTTATGGTCAAAAGGCTAAACTATTACCATCATGTAATCTCAATTTTTCACAAACTTTTCAAAATTTGGTTAGTTTTACCCCATTATATTATATATATATATATATATATATATATATATATATATATATATATATATATATATATATATATATATATATATATATATATATATATATATATATCCTTATAAACCACCGAAATCACTAAAACTGTACTTGTACAGTCGTGAACAAAAGTTCGTTCCTATTAAGCTGGAAATAAATATTTATATAAAATGGAGATCATTTCATAAAAGCTCTATTTTGAATAAAAAGAGAATAAAAACATTGAGAGGGGCTTAATTGAACTGTGATTGGCTGAATCTGAGATGATCTCTATTTTATATAAATATTTATTTCCAGCTTAATAGGAACGAACTTCTGTTCACGACTGTACATCATAAGCATAGGAACATAGGAAAATAGAGACAGTTAGAAGCCACAAGGGCCTATCGAGACTGTCCCAGTCCAAAAAAATAATAATAATAAGGCAATAAGGTAATCAATATTGAAATGGTAAAAATAGAAAAGAAAAGTAAATATTTTAGACTGGGGTGGTCTCTATACGCCCACGTGGGTTCTAACTTTCTATTTTCTCATGTTCAAACTTCATGATACTAGCTTGGATATTTATAAAGTTCCATGATCTTGGAGCCAGAGAGTTCACTGTTCATCATACATCTTATTCCCATTTGTCAAACTAAAGTTTAAACTTTTTAAAAATATGGCATTTAAATAAGCAAATCAGGCCTATACTTCAGGGATGCAGAAAAGAGTACCGATATATATATATATCGATATTGAAATTTTTAACGATAATATCGAAAAAAATATCGATGATATTTTAACAGCCGATATATCGATATTTTATCCTCAATATCGAATCATCGATATTTTTTTTTTTTTACTTCAAGAAATTTGAAGCAGTTTTCAGCTCCTTTATATTAATTTAAAAATTAATTTAAAATTTAAAATTTAAAATTTAAAAATTCAAAATTTAAAATTTAAGCAAAATTTGTGTATTTTTAATGTGCGTGCTTGTTGGATGATGCTGACATTTTGTTTAACTCAGAAGAGGATGGGAGGTTAGATCATGCAAGAAAAGTAGTCCATAAAATTTTTTTGAAAAGATTCTATGATAAAAACATAGACTTTACTAGTTAAAGTCTATGGATAAAACCAATAGGTTACCATAGGGCCCCATGCAATCAGAGTCCAATAGGGCCTGTAGTGTTAAACATTTTTCCTTTATTCTGGCAACCTTGCATTAGTGGTTGGCCCAATTTCAACAAAGCCTTTCGCTTTCCTTATAGCCTACGTCCGTGGTTGTACTAGGTGTTGTTAAATTGTTGTGGTAATTACCCTTAGTTAATTAAATTGTTTTTTGGTGTTTTTAGTGTACAAATGCGTTTTCCGTTTCTCAATTAGGTAATAAATAAGAATGAAACTCCCAATTTTTTTTTCTACTCAGCCTAAGTACATAGAGGGAATTATAGCAATAT
>SEYY01011868.1:0-14695 GCA_009176605.1 Armadillidium nasatum | reverse complement strand
CTCTCTCTTTCATACATTCCCACAATTTGAACCTACCCATGTGTCCATACCTACGGTGGATCACTAATGCCATCCCAACAGTCCCAACCACAGAAAACACGGGTACATATAAATCCTCTTCCCGTACTTTCCTAATATAATAAACTACATTCTCACATACAACAAACTTTTTCGCAAATATCCTAAAATCTTCTATCAATTGATCCCATCTACACACTTCTTTATTCAACAAAATACATTTTCTCAGTTCACATACCATAGGACATGCCTCTTGCATTACTTCGATATCATTCATGCTTAATAATTCTTCATCCCCCACACCAACTCTCACCAATCCCACAAACTCAATCACACACACATCCTCCTTTTGCATTCTAACTACCTCTTTATTTCCTTTCAACAATCTTTCGTTCCCTACATCTACCGATAACCCATTCATTCGTAAGAAATCGATCCCAAACAAAAAACAATATGGCATACGTTCTTTATCAAGCACAATAAACCTCTGGTCAACTCTCCCTAGTGTTCCTATCTCTACCTGTAACAAAACCTCTTCCCAAGCTACTAACTCACCTGACCCAATTCCCTTTATCTTTACATTTATACTACTCCTCCGTATCTGCTGCGTCGCCTGCTCAATCTCTTGTACAACCGACGCATTCACCAAAGAAATCTGAGCTCCAGTATCAATCAGTCCACAATACACCTTTCCATACACTTGCACTTTCACTGCCATTCTTCCACTTATTCCATGTTCGCAAAACACCACCTTTTCAATCTCGCCAGGACAAATCATTTTCACACTCTCGTTATCTTCCATGATACAATCTTCTACTTCTGTTTCCAAAACATGCTTCCTATCATAACACTTTTTCTCTACTACCCAATTATAATGCACCCCACATAAACATTGCAAATGAAGCTCACTTATACTGTTCCTAGCAATACCCTCACTCCTATAAAGTACAGGTTTCTCCCCACCATAATGCACACATACGACTACTTTAAACAATTTACTCACAACAATCAATACTTCTTGTAACGGAAGTACCCCTACATTACACATTGCTTTTAACTCTTTCATATACTGTCTTACCTTCCGAATCCCTACTTGTTCAGGTCTCTTACATACCTCAGTCATAACTTCCTTTCGCAATTCATCTATATTCTCAGGCACTCTTTCAATTAACCGATCTTTAGCTAAATCCTGTAAACCATACCATACACTTTCAAACATAGAATCCCCTCCACCTCGACTTTCTTTCCCTATCATTAATCCCTTAGGCAAAAACTCAGGATTTATCACCAACTTTT
The DNA here is from genome assembly GCA_009176605.1 of Armadillidium nasatum. NCBI lineage: Eukaryota > Metazoa > Arthropoda > Malacostraca > Isopoda > Armadillidiidae > Armadillidium > Armadillidium nasatum. Next base: position 13,381 of record SEYY01011868.1, on the reverse strand, counting down.
CATTCATACTTTCACTCCCAGGCATTCTAGACATCAAATCCGCAATCACATTCCTTTCACCCGGAACATACTCCACCTCATAATCAAAATCACTCAAATCTTCCAACGTCCTCGCAAGTCTACTATCAACCGTCTTCATTCGCTGCAAATATACTAAGGGTTGATGGTCTGTACGTACCACGAACTTTATTCCATACAAAAACGGACGCAATGATTTCAAACAAAACCTCAAAGCAGCCAACTCTCTTTCAATCGTAGAATACTTTCGCTCCGTCATACTAAATGCTTTTGAAACATAAGCAATCACTCGTCTTCTTTCAATCCCGTCAATCACCTGCTCTTGCATCAAGCACCCTCCCATACAATACCCACTTGCATCCGTATATACTTCCAGTGGCTTGGCATCCTCACTGTAGTCCGGATATGCCAATTCTACATCTTTCACAACTTCAGCTTTCAACCTCTCAAATGCTTCATTCATTCTATCGTTCCACTTTACAATCGTGCTTTTCTTTTTTCCAGTCCATTCAGTCAAAGGTTTCATCACTCCCGAACAATCTTTCATAAACTTCCTTCCAAACTCTACTAACCCTAAAAATCCTCTCAGTTCTCGTACATTCTTAGGCTTCGGAAAATTCCGAACCTTTTCAATAAACTTATCAGCTTTCTTTAACCCAGTCGCACTTACCTTATGTCCTAAGAATTCAACCTCATCCGCAAACCATTCACATTTCTCAACTTTCACTTTCACGCCCACATCCTCCAACTTTTTCAACACATCATTCACCAACTTCAAATGCTCAGGGAAAGATTCGCTCATCACTAGTATGTCATCTATAAACACCATCACATTCTTACAAGGGAATTCACTCATAACGACATTCATCGCTCTCTGAAAAGCTGCCGGAGCATTAGCCAACCCGAAACTCAAGTTCCGAAATTGGTAATGTCGCTTGGCAGTTGAAAAAGCAGTCACACACCTACTACTCTCTTCCACTGGCATCTGATAATACCCACGCACCAGATCCATTTTCGTAAAAACCTTCATACCATACATACTATACACACATTCTGAAACCACACACATAGGAAACCGATCTTTCACAGTCTTCTGATTCGCCCTACGATAATCAATACACAATCTCAATCTTCCATCAGGTTTACGCAATGGCACAATCGGACTATTCCACGGACTCACACTCTCTTCTAACACACCTATTCTCTCTAACTCTTCGCACTGTTCTTCTATCTCACGTGCAACAGGAGGAGGAAAGTGACGAGGTCGCTGGTATATGGGGGTGTCATCTGATAACACAATCCGGAACTCCGGTAACTGGGCACCCCCAAAATCTTCATCACCCTGGCTTAAGGCCTTCCTCCTCTCCCACAGCATTCGTATAATCTTTTGTCTCCTCACTTCATTCAAACCCTCAGGCAGACGCACTTTCTCAACCATTTCATCATACACCCAATCCTTCTTTGTAATGTCACCCACAAACACACAGCATTCATTCTCTCTCTCAGGTTCTACCACAAAAACAGAATACAAACTGCCAACCACATCACCAACCCTTATACCTCTCACTCTCTTCTTTTTCACATCGGGCACCTTCTGCAGACATACCCTAGGATTCTTCATGTCTAAAATACCATCAAAAACATATGCAACCCTTTTCACTCGATATTTAGCATCATACCCATCGAACAGAAACATGCAATTCTGGTCGTCTACATCCACTCCTACATTTGCATTCCAACCTACTTTCACACTTACCACTTCATCTGTCTTTAAAGACATATCCTCCAAAGCATACACTTCTACACCTTTTTGCAATTTCACTTTCACATCCCCTAACTCATTCACATATATTTCACATTTTCCCTCCTTATTAATCTTCTTCTCTATCATCATTCGATCAGGATGGATAACCATCCCATTCACACTCAAAAACTTGTAACCTAACAACACATCATACTTCTCCTTCTCACCCTTAATCACATAAAACTCGCTCTCTTCCATGCCTATCCCTCCAATCCTAACACTCTCCCTAAATTTTATCTCTACTGGTATAACCATGTTGCTAATTCCCTTTATATTTCCCTGTTCTGATTCTTTCTGATCTTCCCTTATCTTCATCCTATCATACGCTTTTTTATACACTACACTAACCATACATCCAGTATCAATCAAAGCTCTCACCTCAATACCTCCACAATACACCTTAACACTCATACACTCATTCACTTTACCAACTGAAAACACATTCACACTTTCCTCTTTTACTATTTGCGCCCCATTCACATCTGAGGGTTTACCATCTGTAACCCCCCTTCGTACTCGTTTCCCGGACCCAGTAACCTTACCTGACTGTTTACACCTGATGCACTTACATTCACATTCCTATTACTACTCCCAATAGCCTGACTACCAATCGCCTGAACATTACTACCTACCCCACTGCCCACATCACTCACACCCGGATTCACTTGACTTTCCCTTCGCGGTTGTCGCACACTCCAACACATATTACCCACATGCCCTAATTTTCCACATCTATTACATGTATTCCTTGGGGACCGACACATCCTCGAAAAGTGCCCCTCGATCCCACAATTCCCACACACAAGTTGCGTCATTCTCACTCCCTGAGGACAGTCACGCACCCAGTGATCTAGACCTCCACACCTTCTACACCCACTTCTTTGAGGGTCAGTACAATTCATGGCCATGTGACCCACTTGCCCACAACTAAAACACGCACCATTCGCCCACCTACATTCTGAAATCATATGCCCTGTTTTCCCACAACGGAAACACTTCACAATTTTATTCACATTCTCTCGGTTTGTTCCATTCCCTTGACGTCCACTCCCTTGATTATACATATCATTCCTTCTCACATTCACATTTCCACCTATTTGACGACTAACATTAGCATTCACACCCCCTACATTCACCAATCTTTCCTCGCTTCCACCGTAAAAATCTTCAAGGAACTTCACCATCACTTCATAAGGATTTGCTTTAAGAGCGTCCCTATAAGATCTATACTGAGGTGGCGGTGAAGCCCTCTCAGTCATTCCTCTCCCACTATACACATCCCTTCGTTCATTCTCCTCTCGCTCATTCCCTTCAAACTCTCTATCCTCTACTATCTCTAAAACATCCTCCCATCTCAATCGTTCTCCCGACCATCTCATTTTTTCTTTCCTCCTTAAATTCACATACTCTGTCACCGAGGGCGGGACAGTTTCCAAAAACTTTTTCAATCAACCGTTTATTTCCATCCACATCATCATCCCCAAATTTCTTTCTCGCCAGCGTTTCCAATCTATGCGCATACATATCAATTCTTTCATTCTTTCCCCGCCTAGCCTTGTCAAAATCATTCACTTTTCGATACTTTACCCCTGCTTTCACCCTCCTAACTTGATCTAATATTCGCTGTTTCACCACTTCATACTTAGGCTCACCCACACTCACAATTGCCTTATAAAAATCTAACATACGCCCTTCCAAAAACTCACCCAACTCTTTCACCCAGAACACCCTATTCTCATCAAACTTCTCCTTACAATAACCCTCATAATCCTTAAAAAATTCAACCACATCCTTAGTTCCATACACATTAAACTTATTAATTTTGGGAATGTCCCGAATAAGAACACTCCTTTTCACTTGTATTCCTGATTCGGAAGATTCACTCGATCCTGATCCACCATCTTCACTCACACCTTCATCCGAACTACTATATAATGAATCGATACTTTTACTCTTAGCTTTCATTCTTCTTTCATGTCTCCTTTGCTTGGAAGTCTTCTTCTTCTTCTTCTTTTTCATTTTCTCATCATCCTCATCCTCATCCACATCACTCAATCCATTTTTCACTGGTTCTTCATTCTTTGCCTTTTGTTGGTCTATCCTAGGAGTAGAGGTCCTTTTACTCTTTGCCCCTACCTCACTAGTAAACCTCTCACGCATAATGTCATCCATTTTAGCAATCATTCTATCTTCCATTCTTTTCTCCATTTCTTCCATTCCCCTTTTCATATCTCTCAACTCATCTATCAAATTCTCATTCTCTCTTTCCTTCTTACGCAACGCTTCTTTCAATCTCTCCACTTCCAATCTTAATTCCTCAGTAGTACCCATCACCTCCGCCACCAGTATCCCTCACCCTCCCTGACAGAGAGCCCCACGTTGGGCGCCAAATGTGGCAGTTACAAAAAAAATAACTATTTAAGGCTCTCTATCAAGGACAGTGAAGGACAAAAAAAAAGCAAAACACAATACTTTATTTTATGAAAATAATAAATTTCGAAATATAACTTAATAATAAATAAATCTCATAGATATAACAGGTACGATATAAAATAATAACAAAATTAATATAATACAGGAATATATAAAATAATAATGATACCCAATATAAAAAATAATAATATAAAAGATAACAAAATAAATGTAAATAATATACAATAAAAAAAAGCCAACAACGTTTTATTCTACAATTACCTTACTGTAATTTTACCCTCCCAAGATCTCAATTTATTTTTACCCCTTTTTAACCACAGGCCTCTTTGTAAGTACGCGCAAAAAAAAATCTTCCACTGGATCACAACAAATCAAAATTGTGACTCACTCCTTCCGATCTTCCTCAGATACGGTGGCTATATAAAAAAAACACTGGACACTACGGGAAGCAAAGCGTAGCTTTTAAAAAAAACTGCTTCAAGAAAAACAACTGGCAGGCAAAAAGCAAAATAATACTGGATAATGCTTCATGCAAGAGCAAAAATTTAAATAAAAAAAAAAAAAAAAAAAAAAAAAAAAAAAAAAAAAAAAAAAAAAAAAAAAAAAAAAAAAAAAAAAAAAAAAAAAAAAAAAAAAAAAAAAAAAAACTGAACGGAGTTCCGTTCAGTTTTTCTTCTCTTTCCAACCCACAGTGCAGCTGAGCTGGAAAGAAAGAAAAACCCTCTTTCTTAACATCTAATAATAATGATAATAATAATAATAATAATAATAATAATAATAATAATAATAATAATAATAATAACACTTCAATTTAATAATAATTCAATAATAATAATAATAATAATAAATAATAACCATCATCATAATCATATAACAAATAATAACAAGGATAATAATGATTAATAAAAATTAATACCTGTTTAGCCAGCAATTACTATGTCTCCTCAATACTTCCTCAAGTCTACTAGAACAAAACAAAATTCAATTATTAACCTAAAAAAAGAAAAAAAATCATAATAAACCATTTACATACAAAACCACAATCACTCCCTTTCACACAGAGTGGGGAATGCCAGACGACTAAAACAAAAAAAGACAGAATAGAAGGTTATTAAAACTAGAGAAACAGGAGGTGAAAAGATAGATTCCCTGAAACCGCCTGGACACTCACCACTCATGCCTTTCATTCAACAATCATATAAAAATATATATATATAATGATAAAAAATAATAAAAATAATAATATAATAAAATATATATAATATTATAATAATAATAAGAAATATGATACAAACACAAAAAAAAGAGACCCTCTTCACCTACTGTACCCTCAAGTCTGCCTGCCTTCACTGGAAAAGACTGATAGACATACTCACCTAAAAAAACCTAAACACCACATCGTCATCATTGTTGAGTTCTCTCAGTATTCCCACAAATCATTATATTATTATATCTCCGAGTTTACTAAAATTCATTACAAAAAAATTGAAATGACTCTGGTAGAGGCATATATGATATTTGAAAAATAAAAGAGTAAAACTTTAATTAATTTCAAAAAAATCATCCTTAAAGTAACTAGAAAGAGATAAACTCAGTCATTTGGCCCTCCCAAAAATCCACTAAAATGCCCCCAGAGAAAAAACTCTCCAAAAGTGGTATCACAAAAAATGCTGGTCATAGCATGGCAAAAAAAAAGGAGCTAGATATAACAGCTATAGGATATTCATATTTTTTTGCCCTAACTAAAGATATAGATGCCTAAGAACTTTTACTGCAGAAATTTTTTTTTTTGTTAACAGCTGTAATGTGCACTAACTAAAAACACAAAAGAAGATCAAGCCAACCGGTCTCAGAACTAATCCTAGTACATCTTGATACATTTGAATATTTACCATTGTTCTAATCAAGACATATGTTGAAGAAAGGAAGCCAAAATCTCACAGGTGAGGTCAATTGATTGGTTAATATCTCTTTCTTAGTTGCTCAACACCCACAAAACAAAAAAATAAACCTTGTGGATGAATTAAACTTTCATTTTTAGTTATTTATGGCTAGAGCCTTATTTTATACTCAATATTTTGTTGATTTCATGTATGCCTTTAGGAGAGTTGTTTGCAATATTCAATAATTAGAATTCTTTCAATTATTTGGGTTTTAAAGTTGATTAAATCATCCAATAAGAATAATTTAGGATTTGAATAGCCCCTATACTACAATTTACTGCCTTGAGGTTGATATATCATTGTGGTGAATTGCATACTGTTTAGTATCACAACATATCTCCTAGAATTTTTATCATTTTTCTTTAATAATTTGTTTAGTTGTTATAATAGGGCCTATCCATATTATTAGGTGGTTTTAGAAACAGATTGGAGACCCTAAGTTGCATAACTAGAAATATCCACATGAAATCTTTTATATTTTAGCATTACTGTATACAGTGTATTTACAGTATATTTATAGTGTATTCCATATCCATTCACAGGGGAGTGAGGATATATGAAGTTGCCCATCACCAATCCAACAGCCTGAACGGAACAGTCCAAAATCTACATCACCTTTATTATTATCATTATTATTAGTATTATCATTATCATCATCATTCTTGTTAGCTTTAAGATAGTAAAGAATTAATTTTAAAAAAATCTTTTTTTGCATCCAAAAATAAATTTATATTTTACTTTCTTTTTCTACAAAAATATGATGAAAAGAAAAAAGTTTTTTTGGACTTCTTCAAACTTTACATATTCTTTTTATAAAGTTCTCTAACTTCATTATTTTCACTATGTGTAGTTTTTTCAGTTTTTTTATTATCTTCCTGTTTTGGGGGTGAGTGGATAAACGGCTTTGTTTAGCGAAATGTGTGGCCAGAAAGTTGATATGTTGTTTGGGGGTCAGTGGGGTTTGTGTTGTAGGATTAGTTAATGTTTCGTGTGTGAGTGGTGGGTTGTTTTTTGCATTGTGAATGGTGTGGATTTTGTTTTCCAAAGACGTTTGCTGTTAGTGTTGTCCAAGTTTTTAACGAGGTAGTTTTGGTAGTTGTTGGTTGTGTGAGTTTTTATTTGGATTGATATTTGATTGTTTAGGTTTCCTATTTGTGCTTTGGTGTGTTGTGTGGGATTGTTTTGGAGTTTAAGTGCGTTTCTTTGTTTTGTGAGAGAAGTAATTTCGGGAGTAAGGTTTGGTTTGTATTTTTAAATGTGACCTTTTGGGATGAAGAGGTTGGCCGCTTTCTGGATTGTGAGGGTGAGGTGTTTGATTTCTGATTTGAGGGAAGATAGGTTTGTAATTTCGTTTGTTCGTGAGGTTTTCATCTATGTAAGTTGGTGAAGCTGGTCCAGTTTACTTTTTATGTAGTTGGTAAATGTAGTTTTTTGATTTGTGTGTGGGTTTGTTTTTAATGTGGTATTTTATAATTATTGGTAGGTGGTCGGAGCTTAGATCGGTTTCTGTGGTCCATTGTAGGAGAGGATGAATGTTTGGAGATATATATATATATATATATATATATATATATATATATATATATATATATATATATATATATATATATATATATATATATATATATATATATATATATATATATATATATATATATATATATATTTATTTATTTATATTTATATATATATAAAGGATCAGGTCTCAAATTTTTTTTTCATGATAAATTTTAGAATTTAAGTTTTAAAATTTTACTAGTACTTTAAAATACTTGAAAAAAGGTTGATTTTCCAAGTATATGTACTTTGACCATATATATATATATATATATATATATATATATATATATATATATATATATATATATATATATATATATATATATATATATATATATATATATATATATATATATATATTAGGGATTTTCATACCAAGATTAAGAATGAAGACACTAACCTTGAATTTTTCAGAGAATGCAAGCTTACACGTGACACATTTACAAGATTATGCAGGACTTATCAGTTCCTGAACCATTCACAACTTATAATGTAAAGGGTAGAGAGCAACTGGATTTAGAAAAGGTTCTAATGGTTACATTATGGTATTTGAGGAGACAATGTCCTTATTATGAAATTAGCAAAGTTTTTATGATCAGCTTCTAGTTGTTGTCACACATATGTAAATACTATTATAGCAATAATTAATGATGTCTACAAAAATCTCATTAAGTGGCCTGAAATGAGTGAAAATTTCAAAGGTAGAAGAAGAGTTCCGTCAATTAGGTAGTTTTTCAGGTTGCTTAGGGGCCATTGATGGTTGCCATATTAGAATAAGGGCTCCAGAAGAATCACAAAAATGCTATCTTGATCGAAAATATGAATCAGTGTGAATCTTTTAGTAGTTTGTGATGCAAATTTAAAATTTACATACATATTTGCAGGTTTCCCGGGATCAGCTCACGATCAAGGAGTACTTGTTAATTCCTCATTGGGACATGCGTTAGAAAATGATACAGTTTTCATTATGCTATAGTAATTCTTATGATATAATTGGGATTCAGCATTTATTCTTAAGCTTTATATGATGGTTTCATACAAGGATAATGTTGAGCAATTAAATTATAATACAAAACTATCAAAAAGTAGAAGAGTTATAGAGAATGTATTCGCTTGGTTAAAAGGTAGATTTAGACGTCTGAAATACATTGAAGCAGATCTACATAGAATTCAGGGTATAATACAAGCAACATGCATATTACACAACATCACTATAGAATCAAGTTTTGAGAATGAATTGATTGAAAGTGAAATAACAGATGAACCTGAAAATTATGATAATGAAGGTAGAGATAAAAATGTATTAGAGTCTGGCATTGCTGAAATTAAACGAAATCAGATAAGTGATAATCTACCATTTTAATTTCTACAGATATTGGTACTACTTTGATGAAATAAAATTTAAATTTTTTTATTATTTTTATATTCTAACTATTTGCATTCTTATCAGTTTCCAATAGCATAAATTTTTTTACAAAGTTAATGACTTTATTTTACAATTCTTCATAATTTGTTAAATTATTTTAAAGTACTATAAATACAAATGGTTACTAAAAAATATTTAAAGGAAAAAAATATATTTTCCAAAACATGAAACAAAAATGGAATGTATAAAAAATTAAAAACAAAAATTAAAGGTTAAAAAACTTTTCGATGTTCTGAAGTCTTCCATCTAATGATTTTAACAGAATCTCAAGCATGTCTAATTTTTTTTTAATTTGAATAAAGACTGAGCGAGAAAGTGGACGTAATTTTCTTCTTTTCGTTCGTGGTGCAAACAACTGCAAAAACAAGGAAGAAACTATATATATATATATATATATATATATATATATATATATATATATATATATATATATATATATATATATATATATATATATATATATATATATATATATATATATATATTAATGGATTTTATTTTAAATTGTTTATAATTATAATGATTTTACAATTAAAAATCTTCTTACCTTTTAAGTTTCACCCCTCCCAACTATCCCAGGTACAAACCTTAGTATAATGGCCAAATATAAGCAAGCTTACCACCAAAAATAGCAAGAAGGAAATGTTTGAGGTATTATTGTAAACACTCTCACAGCACGGATGTAATTCTAGAAGATTTTCAATTTAAAATATTGACTCGTATAAGCTAAAATAATAGTCTTATATAGGATACTTATCTTAAAATGTATTTTACTATTAGTAATTAATTAATAATTAACAAATTTTCTGGTTTTGACTTACCAGAAATATCACTTCTTCTTTACAATAGATTAACATAAAGACTAAACTCTCAGCTATGAAAATAATATGATTATAACTCTTTTTCTCCGCGCATGCGTCACTTGCGTCACTTTATAGTTACGTAATTTTTAACAATTAAAATATTTTATAATAAATGATTTTAACAAAATAATTAACTTTATAAATTGATAATTTCATCATTTTTACTTTTTTAATTAATATTTTTAACAATTTTATTACACTCCCTAAAGAGAGTTGCAGCTATGCTGCAAATATTACAATAAGTTTATTTTTGATTTTATTAACTTGTCACATTTAACAGCAGCCTGTCTTTTAGATCTACCAATCACCAATTCAGACCTGTCTTTATCACTGTTTCATCAGCAGAAACAGAAAACTCTTGAGGAGATGTCTTCTCATGATATAAAGACATTTCCAAAGGATATAGATTATTTATAGAATGATGAGCTATTTCTCCATTACTTTGTTTAACTTTTACTGAACGTATTTTATTATCATGTCCAATTATTAATTCTAAAACTCTACCAGACATCCAGAATGGACGTGGCTTGATTCCAGAGTTTATTAATACAATGTCATTTACTTTAATTATATTATCCCAAGATGATTCATAAATATTACTCATAGACTCCCTAAAACTTAATAAATACTCCTCATGCCAAAGTTGTTTAAATTTATTGAACATTTTTTCTTGTGTATCAAGAGTTTTTTCTAATGTTTTTTGTTTAGTCTCCTTCCAAACATTATCTACTTCATTCCTTAAAATTAGGGAAGAATTACAGTTTAAACGCAAAAAAGAGTTAGGTGTAATAATTTCAATATCACTAAACTCTGACCTGTAAGTGAGAGGTCTAGAATTGATAGCATTTTTAATAAATGACAAGGTGGTGAGCATTTCAAAATATGTTAATTTAGCTCTACCAATAACTTTATACATGCAGGACTTGATAGTACGAATCTGCCTTTCATAAAATGCTCCTGCCCAAGCAGAAAATAAAGGGATTTTCACATGCTTAATGTTATTAGAATTCAACTCTTCCTTAAACTCATTGGACTCTAGAGCTTTAGATACAAAGTTGGCACCTTTGTTAAATGTACGAGCATTATCTGAGTATATGTAATCTGGTATGGTATAATGATTACAAAAGCGTAGGAATGTAGGTACACTCATGTCTGGGACTAGTTCTAGGTGTATAGCTCTTATATAAATAAAGACAAGTGAAAATTAAAATGAACATTTTATCAGAGATGTTAGTGTTTTCATTTTTTACAAACAAGTGACCAGTATAATCAACTCCAATGAATTTGAACGGAATTACCAATTTCATATGGTGCTTTGGGATATCAGTATATTTAGGATATTTAAAAGCTTCTATCATTAATCTTTTTACATAAATTACCACAAATTGAGAACCTTTTTTACAGCAATTCCACCTTTTGGAATCCAATACCCTTGATACCTTATATGTGTTAACGTACTGTCAACACCTAGATGTTGAACTTTTTGATGGGACCTTAAAATCAAGAGGGTAGTGAAATAATGAAATCTAGATAAAATGACTGGATTATGTACATCATAATTAAAATAAGTGCATTTAGATATTCTTCTTTTTGATCTCAAAATTCCATCACTATCTAAAAATAGATTTAAGTTGTTAACTAACAATGGAATATAACCACTTTTAGGGTCTGATTTTAAAAATCCTATTTCCTTAGAATAACAAGAACTCTGTACACTCTTTATCCAATACATCAAAGCCTTTTTATAGGGATCTTCTTTTCTCATATTACATAATATAAAATATAAATACTTTGTAATATCATAACTTTGTCAAAATTGGAATATTTATGAATATTTAGAATTTCATTATGATTAAGCTGAAAATTAATATTTATAGTACTAAGACTCATGAATTTATTATCACTACTATCTATATTATTACATAAAACACTAGGATTAATGAATTTATTATTATTATTATCATTAGCAGTAAAATAATTATTAATTTCAGGAGCTACAGACAACAAAGGAAATTTTGGCCAGGTTTTTAGATCTTTACTCAACCATAAGGGGTCCATGTAACCATAATTTAATATTATCCATGAATTTTTTTGCATGAAACACCTCTGGTTAACAGATCTGCTGGATTTATATCTGTATGCACATAATGAAAATAAAACTTGATATTATATTTTGCCTTAATATTATGTATATGAGAAGAAACATTTTTTGATCTATTATTTACATATTTACCCTTAACCTTAGTTTCACCAGTGAGAAGCCAATCTAGCACCACCTGAGAATCAACACATATGTTTAAGTATTCAAATATGAATTTAGAATATGAATCAAGAATAGTAACTAGACATTTAAGAGCCAAGTTCACACCAAGCAATTCAAGAGTGGGGACACTGTAAGATCTCCTGGGGTTGGTTGGAGTTACTTTAGCTTTGGCAAACAAAAATTGATTATTTACATTACTGGAACTATAGGCTACAAACCCATAGCATGAAGAAGAACTATCACAAAAAATATTCAAACCATAAGATTGACTCTCATTTAATGCTTGTCTAGGAAAAGGTATATTTCTTAATTGTATTAAATCTGGTTTAAGTTTTTCCCATTCAGATATCATCTCCACAGGTAATTCCTTCATCCCACTGTTTATTAGCAGACCAAATACTTTTCATCAATAACTTTCCTCTTATACTTAGGGGTAGCGTGAACCCAAAGGGGGTCAAACAATTTGGAAGTTTCAGAAAGTACCTGTCTCTTTGTGATGGCATTACCGTAATTTACCTCCGAAACATGCAAAGCATCATTCTCCAATTTATATTCATACCCAAGCACTTTCTCAAACACACTCTCATGCTCAACTAATAATTTTTCATCTTTCATACACTTTCTCAAACTTTCACAATTGGTGGACCAAGATCTTAATATGAAACCACCTTCATACATACAATATACAGGACTGATGGTAAAGTTTGTCAAGCTCTGCAGAGTTATTACCAGTAAATATTAAGTTATCAACAAAAAAATTAGAGGACAAAATCTCCTTACATTTGTCATTGGAAAAATGTTCAATATGATGTTGCATAATGTAATGAAGAATAAATGGAGATGCAGTATACCCAAACAATATAGTATTATATCTAAAAGTAATCAATTGATTATTTCTATACCATAAGAAACAAAATTTATTCTTATCAAACTCTTCTTTTAACCTAATGGATAAAAAAGCTTGTTTGATATCACTTAACATTACATAATCATTAGATCTAAAAACAAATAATAAGCTTCAATAATGAATTCATTAAATCAAACCTGAATATGAGGCTTCATTTATAGAAG
>SEYY01011867.1:5000-10000 GCA_009176605.1 Armadillidium nasatum | reverse complement strand
TAGTGTTGATTTCATGTTTTCGCTGCCCCAATTTGAAATGAGAGATAGATCAGATTCTCTCTTTTTGAATTGATTTCTCTACCTTGAATCTCTTTCACTGGAATGAATGGGCACAAATATATTCTTGCTAGTGTTGATTATGTGGGGAGATCATTCTTGTTTGCCTTCCAGAAGGAAATAGTCATCGTTGATGATACTTTTTTTCATTTTCATATATTTATTCAACTCAGTAAGAGCAGACTCGGTTAAATTCGGACATAGTCCTGTACTGGCTTCTGAATCATCAGAGTCCGCAAGGACGACGTCCCATAAAGATGAGAATCCAGAAAATTTAGATCTCTGAAAATTTTTAAATTTTTGTTACTTGAAGTCTTTAAAACTTAATTTATTATCACCAGTATTTTAATGATGAAACTAGTACTATTAAGTATTATATTTACCTCATTAGACTGCAATGGACATACAGTAATCGCTCGCTATATCGCGGCTCACTTTTCGAGGCTTCAGATTTTTTCCATGTAGGCTAAATTTCTCTATTTAGCGAGATTTTGTTGTATATACGTATTTTTATATAAATTTATTATTTTTGCGGTTAAATAAGCATTTTCTAGCCGTAAAAAATTAAAAGCAATAAAAAAAAATATAAAATATTAATTTAAATATTTAATGAGTATTAAATCAAAATGTATAAAAATGTACATGTAAAATACGTAGCGTACAGCAGATGAGTAGACCAAGACTTACTGGAACGTATGGAAAATGTAGATATGATCGCACTCGTTTGAGCTAGTTTGCCCACGTGAGATCGTACACAGGTCGAGATAGTGTATATATATATATATATATATATATATATATATATATATATATATATATATATATATATATATATATATATATATATATATATATATATAATATATATATATATATATATATATATATATATATATATAATATATATATCACTATAATATATTTGTCATATATATTATATATATATATATATATATATATATATATATATATATATATATATATATATATATAATATATATATATATATATATATATATATATATATATATATATATATATATATATATATATATATATATATCGCTACTTTACGGATTTTCACCTATCGCGGGTGGCTCTGGAATGTAACCCTCACGATAGACGAGGGATTACTGTATTTCCATATCGCCCTCAGTATTGAAATAGAACTTTTATTATATAAAATCTGTAATTTTTATTTAATTTTTTATGAAAAAAAATGCATAGAATCATTAATTTAAGTGAATGTTGGCCATTCTACTCCATCCTTATATTTAAATCAATTTCAATTAAAATTATATCTAATTTTCTTAACCAAAAATTTCCGTGCTCTTGACCTCTTTACAAATTTTAGGCAACCACGGCTCCGGCAAAATTCCAAATCCGGTCGATCCCTATCTGTACACTCTTGGGAGTCAATTTCTGAAGACTTCAATGGTTCAACAGGCCATCATGTTAGTTGGAACAATTCCTATCACTTCCTGAATAATAATCTTTAGGGCTTAAGGGTTTGGGGGCGATGAGTATACATTCATGATTTAAGTAGCTTCACAGAATAAAATAAATCACAAGGATGAAGCCAGGGAACCCCAACATTACCACACAGCGAGATTTGCCGATTTGGAAACAATTTTAATGATCTTCGAGGTATGTATACGCTGTAGCTCCTTCTTGTTGTTCTTAGGTCAAGATGTTCGAGTTGTGGACTTACAATGTTTTTGAGCATATGTATGTAATGCACAAAGGTTATAGTAACTGAAACACCACCCTCTTCTAAGAAATAAGAACTCACGATGCCACCAATATCAGTAATGATGCACTGCACAGTCGGAGTGAACAGTCTTTGTCTTCAGACCAGTTTGCTTGCACAGCCACTTATGTGAAAATGGCAGCTCAATGGCACAAGAGAACAGCATATTCCTGAACATATTGCAGAATATTCTCACAAAATCCCTGCAGCCTAACCACTGTCGCCTTACGTTCTTGCTCAACCATCATTTTAAATGGATGGAAATGGAGGTCTTCGTGTAAGATTCTGTTGCGGTTTTTCGAGAAGTCAGTACAGCTAAAGCATGCTCCCCTGCAGAACGTCTCGGAGACTGCAGAGAAGATCGCCTCTGCGTTAATCTTTTCTGGCGTAGAGCTCTCCAAAGTCGACCAGGGGACAGTATTTAGTTGAGCCTGTTGCCATGAAATTTTCGACCCACTGCAGGATGATTTTCCAAGCTAGAAAACGCGATAAAACGCTTCACAGCAAACGCATGGAGTGCATCTGACCAATTTTTTAATAAGGAAGATTTCTTTTTTCTTTATTCAAATATGTAAATACATATAATTGTAATATGTAGTATAATAGTATCTTAAAAAGACTGATTTTAAAAATTTTAATGTGAAAACATGGATAGACAGGCAAAATTCTAGTACTTTAAATTTAGATCTCTTAAGTTGTGATGCAGAAACATAATCTTTTTCCGTTGTCTGAGGTAATTCGATTTCGTTTTGTTGAATATATTTTGCCCCCAGTACTAAACGGCCTTTCACTCTCAATTGCCGAGGGTGGAGCTGAGATACCTATAAGCCATTATTTATAAATTAATCGGCAAAATAATCTGCATAAAATTGACAATGACAATTGAGAAAAAGTGTGCCGATTTTGCCATCACTATATATATATATATATATATATATATATATATATATATATATATATATATATATATATATATATATATATATATATATATATATATATATATATATATATATATATATATATATATATATATATATATATATATATATATATATATATATATATATATCTGTAAAAAAAAAAACTTATTTCCATGTTTTTAGTTATGTGTAAATAATTTAATAAATTTTTGAATATATATCTACATTTATTTAACATGAATAGCCAAAAGTATTTCAGTGCTGTTTCATAGAATTAAGTTGAAAAAACAGTAAATTGAGGTATAGTATACAAAGATATTGGATACTTTAATAATTTGAAAATTTTCTTATAATTAAGAATGTTATTTTATACCGGACATCCGGAACATCCCATATATATATATATATATATATATATATATATATATATATATATATATATATATATATATATATATATATATATATATATATATATATATATATATATATATATATATATATATATATATATATATATATATATATATATATATATATATATATATATATATATATATATATATATATACATATCTTAGCATTCTTTATATTTTGTCCTCGCATATTATTTTTAAACTTTTTTACCTTTCATCTTTTTTTTTTTTTTTTTTTTTTTTTCCCCCCTCTTTATGTTCTTATTTTTCTGTAGTTTTATATTTTATTTATTCTTTCCTATTCGTTTTACCTTTTTCCCTTTTTAATCATTCATCTACCAATTTATTTATAAGATCTTTTTAGCAACAAGACATTAATGATTATAAGAATTAAATTCAGGAACACTAACAGTGTTAAAAATTAACTACCCAAACACCTTATTAATGAAAATAAAAGACCACCATTATTGAATTAATTCATAAAGTATGAGAAGTAGGACTTCTGGTATTTCTTTTCACAAGGGAAATTGTATTATTAATTTATATACATTAATGTTTTCTTTCTGTGTTCAGCTTTATGATCAATTCCATATCCGGTATTGCAGCCCTAGTTATTGTAGTTATTATTCAAATGTATTGAAATAAATATTTGTTCTCATGATATTCTTTTCATTTTATAGTTATTTTTTTTTTTTAATTAAATTTTTTTTTATTTCGATAGTTAATATTAATAATATTTCTTTTATTTATTTATTTTGATACAGTTATCAGTCAAAAACTGTTTCATCAGAGGATCTGTTGTAAGATATGTTCAGTTGCCTATTGATGAAGTAGATACTCAGTTACTCCAAGATGCTGCTCGAAGAGAAGCCCAGACGCAAAAACAATAATTTTATTAAATTTATTTTTTAACTATATTATTTACTTACAAGTACAAAGTTATTTTCTTTATATTTTGGTTATTAACCTATTAAATAAATTCGCATATCAATTAGTATATTTTGCTTTCTATAATAATGGAACAAAGTTATAATTTATCAATATTTTATTATTTAATTATTTATTTATAATGGTTATGATTTATTGTGTAGAAAAAAAGCCTTTGAGAATGATGTATGTTAACCGCTTTAGTCAGTGGTACTTTTTTTTATATTTTTTTATATTTTGTTTAATTTTTTAAAGGGCATCGCGTCATGGTTAAGATTCCTATGTATAAATAAACCAAGAACCCTGCTCAACTCGCATGGATAGATGTTGGTTCTACAAATAACTAATGCTTGTCCTTGGAATCGAAATTTGGGATTAGTGTTGCAAAATATTGGAACCATATATATATATATATATATATATATATATATATATATATATATATATATATATATATATATATATATATATATATATATATATATAATATATATATATATATATATATATATATTATACTTAACTTTTTTACTTTAAAATAACCTTCTCCTCGCTCAAGTTCTAAAAATATATGAAATTTATTTAAAACTACTAAAGTTTACTATAAAAATCGTATAAAATTCCCTTTCTATTAGTGTTTAAGTTCAATTTCGTAAAGTCCTAGAACTTTTTAATTTTCGTTATTAAATCAGATAAAAATAGTATTGTTGCCAGATAGGGAGTTGTCATTATCTTCAAATAATTTTTGTTTTGCATTAAATTTGTAAATTAAAAATTGCAAATTTTGATGTATCGTAGCGATCTTTGTTAGAAAGATGTTTCAAATATTTTTAAAAAATTTTCATACAAATTTTATAAAATTTCTGATGCAAACAAATGTAATTAAATAATATTAATTTTTTTAATTTTCTTAATTTAAAAAAAAAA
>SEYY01011867.1:0-2500 GCA_009176605.1 Armadillidium nasatum | reverse complement strand
TATTTTCAGACAATTTGATCAACTTCGGTCAAGAAGCAAAAACTTATAAAAAAAATCCAGTGAAGGTGCCAAATTGAACAAAAAGTTTACCTCACTTTTTTTTTTAATTATTTTTTTTTCTTGACCGAAGTTGATAAAATTTTCAGTAAATGTAGAGAAAGAACATAACTAAAGTTTTACTGTCCATATTTTTGATATCTATTAATGAAAAATTTTATGTTTTGAATTTTTTTTTAAGGGCATCGCGTCATGGTTAAGATTCCTATGTATAAATAAACCAAGAACCCTGCTCAACTCGCATGGATAGATGTTGGTTCTACAAATAACTAATGCTTGTCCTTGGAATCGAAATTTGGGATCAGTGTTGCAAAATATTGGAACCATAGGATATATATATATATATATATATATATATATATATATATATATATATATATATATATATATATATATATATATATATATATATATATATATATATATATATATATATATATATATATATATATTTTTATCGAAATATATTGAAGCTGTTATATATTAACCTATCAATTTAAAATAGTTTTAAATCTGAATTTTAATAAAATTTTGATTTCAAATATATCGCTTCTCCGGAGGAACAATGACGCAAGTGCAAAATTTGTGTTTTTTATTTATTTATTTTTTTAAAATAAATAAATAAATAAATACGACAACAGTACGAAAAAATGTTATTTCATCTTGTGGATCAACGACAATTGTAATACTTTTTCTTGACCGCTAGAGAGAAGTTACGTCGTTCAAATTACGCGTTTTCAATCACATGTTCTCATCTGTTTCAACGACGTAAGTGACAATTGCATCATTGTTCATCTCAAGTAAACCACAATTTTCCATCACCAGTCAGTGGAACAATGCCGTGAGTATATATTATTGGATATAAATTTGATGCAACCAATCGTAGGTTTTTTTTTTTTTATATATATGCTCTGAATATTCGAAATTCGACTCATATAT
The DNA here is from genome assembly GCA_009176605.1 of Armadillidium nasatum. NCBI lineage: Eukaryota > Metazoa > Arthropoda > Malacostraca > Isopoda > Armadillidiidae > Armadillidium > Armadillidium nasatum. The sequence goes on along the minus strand of SEYY01011867.1, from coordinate 1,504 downwards.
TAATTGTTTTGTTTTACCGGGAATGAACGAAAAGTTTACATATATATATATATATATATATATATATATATATATATATATATATATATATATATATATATATATATATATATATATATATATATATATATATATATATATATATATATATATATATATATATATATATATATATATATATATATATATATATATATATATATATATATATATATATATATATATATATATAATTTACCACCATTCACGGGCAAAGCCATTTTCAATGAGGGGGGCATATACAAATGAAGGAAACCCATCAGACTCGAACCTAAGGCATATCACTCAGGTTTACTTTGTCAGTAAACACACACCTAGCGCGCAACCCTCAGGTGGATGCAGGCGAAAGCCTTAATGAGTGGAATATTAAATACACGGGGAAAGATAGATGATGGTTAGAGTTCCATAGAACAGAGGTCTGGAAAGAGGAGGCACCACAACGGGCTAACCTGGGATTTCCTAGGTCAACCCAAAATCCCTGCGAAAACAAGGCACCCCATGTGCACCGAGGAAGACGTAACGGTGGAGGAATGCGAGAGGCCAATTCCCTCGAGCACCTGCCATTGTAGTACCTAAAGAAAAGAGATAGCGAGCCAACGTCACGTCGCAGAGATAGAGGGTCAAGAGAGTTTGAAAGTAGGGGACAGTTTATTAATCTCTTAGCTTTTGACTCAACCCTATCCAGAAGAGGAGGAGCTGGAGCCCCCCCAAAATGTGAGAACAGTACTCCCTTATATATTTTGAGTAACTGCTCAGAAGAAAAAAATTTTCGCAACCTGAACAGAATTCCCAGCATCTTAGAGGCCGCTTTAGGAACCATTGTGATATATGGTTTCCAAGACAGTTTATTGTTTAGACCAAGAATGTTAATGTTATTTACAGGTGAGATGGGAGAACCATCGGAGAGAATAGAAAAGTTGGGAGGTTTTTTTTGAGAGGGAGATGTGGAGAAGTTGAGTTTTTAAAGAGTTGAATTTCACAAGGTTGCTATGACCCCACCGGGAAATCCCATCCAGATCGGCAAGAATAGAATCGGAAAGTTGAACACGAGAAGCAACTCTAGAAGCAAGAGAGTTAGCAGATTTGAAATGAGTAGAAGAATGTAAAGTTGAGTCATCAGCATAAGAGTGAACAGAGTTAGAAGTGCAGTTGAGAAGGTCGTTAATGAAAAGTAAGAATTGAGTTGGAGATAAAACAGAAACCTGAGGAACACCACAGTTGACAGAAAAGGAGGAAGAGGTCGCTCCATCTACAAGTGCCGAAATGGAACGATCTGAGAGAAAACTAGATAAGAGTAAACAAAAGGAAGGAGGAAACCCAAAGGAAGGGAACTTGGAGAGCAGCGACGCATGCCATACCCGGTCAAAAGCCTTTGATATGTCAAGCGCCACCACACAATACTCTCAGAAGTCCCTAAGGGCAGAAACCATAGATCAGTAGGATAGGAAAGTATGTCACCAGATGA
>SEYY01011866.1:12500-14511 GCA_009176605.1 Armadillidium nasatum | reverse complement strand
CTAACTTCATTTATTAAATTCTTCTGGCTCAATTGAATTCACCTCAACTTAAAAAGTAACGGACAGCAGCTAGACGTCTTTTGGAGCAATTCTACACCGGATGCTTTACGGTCAATTTGTCCCTCTGGATTTCTGCTGCAAAGAAGTTATAATCAACCTACAAAGAATGCACATTTAACACCTAACTTCGAAAGTGACTCTTCCTATTACTCAAACCGCTCCTTTCTCCAAATAAAGAGTAATCGTCCTCCAATACGTCACATCAACAAAAGGAAGAAAACATGGTAGCAGATACTTTTGTCCCGCATTCTCCGGTAACAGTAGAAGCTATCGATGTACCTGATGTTCCTACCTCTGATGCACCTGATGTTCCTACTAGGACGACGACTCTACATCCAGTGGTTCCTATTCTCAAGAGTACACTTTCCAGAAGAAACCCTCTCCGTCGAGTACGCTTCCGTGAAGATGTTCACTCCGTGTCTCGATGGGGAACTGATATATAGTGTCGTTTAAAATAGTTAACCGAAAATTTGCGTTTCTATAAAATAAAAAGAAAATATTATTTGTGCATAACTTTTTATAATATTTATTTGTTAAAAATAGCAACTTAATTAAACCTAATTAATAATTAAAAATAAAGCTTTTTGTTATTAAAATAATTATTATTATATATATAATAATATAAACTATTAATTAAAATATAAAAACTTTTAAAATATAATGTAAATTTTAAATTATTGGCTAACAAAATATTAATTGACTGTAGACCTAGTTCTAGATTTAGCTTTCCCGCTCAAATATTTTAGCGCCAAATTTGAAATAAATAAAATTATTATGAGAAACAATTATAAAATGTAAAAATGTATTTATTTTATATTATATTATACTTTATGTTTAATAAAATAAATGTTTATGTCACAATTTAAAATATAATATACTTTTATATGTAAAATTTAAATTTAATATAAAATAATGTTTTCTAATTTAAATAAATAAGATTTTGTATTCTATTTCAATATTAATTTGTTAAACTTTAAAAATAGTAACTTTGTTTTTTGTTAAAATTAGGGAATAATAAATAAAGTGGAAAACTCTCTACTTTTCTTACACCTTCCCAAATACTGAGATAATTTCAGAAGGCATAGAAATAGTAGTAACCTTTCCCTTTATTCCGAGGAGCTGAAGAAGAATCCGCCTCTACAGCCAAGCTGCCCAAGAAGAAGACGTCCCAAGCAAAAGCCCTAGAAGAAGCAGTCCCAAACAGAAGCCCTAGAAGAAGCAGTCCCAAACAGAAGCCCTAGAAGAAGCAGTCCCAAGCAGAAGTCCAAAGAAGCTGCCCTTAGAAGAAGAAGTTCCAACGCCTCTGCTACCCAAAAAGGAAACCCAGTTTGGCAGTTCCTTTTGCCTTCGACTGTGGTTCACCTTTTGAAGTGGCCTTCCACCTGAGGCTACAGACGTCACACGGCTCCAAAGAAAAGTCGAGGCTACCAACTCTCCTGAGGCTCTGAAGAGGACCAATGGCCACCTACTCGTCCTAACGAGCCGGCATTCCCCTACGGGTCTCCACTACAAAGAGGGTCTCCTATATATATATATATATATATATATATAAATAATATTATATATATATATATATATATATATATATATATATATATATATATATTATATATATAATATATTAATATATATATATATATATATATATATATATATATATATATATATATATATATATATATATATATATATATATATATAATATATATATATATATATATATATATATATATATATATATATATATATATTTATATATATATATAGTGACCTAACTATCTCTGTGGTGACCAATGTATGGTCCAGGAGGTCACTACACTTTGTTGTAGCGAAGGGGGATAGATCAGGAGGCTGGGTGTTTCCTAAGTCCCCTTGTGGAATGCCGACTGGTAGGCGTGTGGTAGCCACCACTTCTCTTCAGGCCCGTGGAACGTCTGTAGCCTCAGGTGGA
>SEYY01011866.1:0-7500 GCA_009176605.1 Armadillidium nasatum | reverse complement strand
CAAAAATCCAATGGTGTAAGGTTTGGAGACTTTAGCTGCCAACTGATAGGTCCAACTCGACCAATCCATCGTTCTGGAAATGTTCTATTTAAATACTTTAGAACGCTGTAATTCAAAAACAAATGAATATAGGATTTCATTTGTTTTTTATTAAGTCATTTATTTATATATAACTAATAACTCTCAGAGTTTGGTGTGTTCCTCCCGACTCACCCTATATATATATATATATATATATATATATATATATATATATATATATATATATATATATATATATATATATATATATATATATATATATATATATATATATATATATATATATATATATATTCCGTTATTATATTTAAAACACCAATAAATAATTTATGGCTGGTATTACATTATCTCTTCTAAAAATATTCTCTCTCTCTCTCTCTCTCTCTCTCTCTCTTTTTTTCTTTCTTTCTTTCTTTTCCCACTTTCTAAGTCGGCCTGTGGGCTACTTATCTATTGACACCTTTGCGCTTGATAAATTGAACGTCTTCTAAAGAGTCCTGTACATAGCTTTGATTTCTAAACTTTCTCCTTTTGATATGTGTCTTTCTGTCTAACTTCAATTCAGGTTTTTGTTTTATAGCAGCTGTTATAGATGATCACAGTTCATCCATTATATCTTTCAATAGTAGTCTTTCAATGATTATGTCATAGCCTTTTTCTGTCACTTCGTCATCTATTCAGCTAACACTGACAATTCCATTATTCGTTTTACCTCCAAAGGAGTCTTATTCTATTTCAAGAAGTTTCTTCTGGGAGGACGTTCTTGGAGCAACTGACACCAAATTTTTCCTGAATTTCTAAATGTAGGCGAAGAGAGCTTTGGTACTTTCTATGCACCATCTACCTATTCAACAAAATTTTATACTGAAGCATATTCTTAATACTCTTAATAATCTTAATATTCTTAGTATTTCTATTTTCCGAGACCATTCTCGGAGAGATCAAATTATCTCTCTCACTATTCAAGATTCTAAAATGTAGATGTACAAAGGCATCCTTCTCAACACCTCAATTGCTTGCTCTATTTATAGTTGTTTGTCCTTCTGTAAAGTATTCTCGAATATTGGTGAAGTTCTGCCCATGTAACTCATTTTCGAAGAGTGGATTCAAAGTCTTTTCGCCTTATCAATATTTATATAACACAGTGAGTATCTAAAATATCATCTCTTTATAATCGACAACCTGTTGAATCACTGTTCCTATACTCTTAAATGAAGAGATATCATGCAACTCACCAATAAACACAGTTTCATTCTTTCACTGTCAAAATCTAAAATTCCAGATTTTATCACAGTATCTATGATCACATGAACACTACTTTTAAATTAAGGAATCTACAGGATCACCGATTTTCTCAACTTCGTATAACTTCATTTTAAGCACTTCAATTGCAGTGTATTGGAAGAAATCAAGTAGAGACGGTTTGCGTACAGAACTCAAAGGCCACATTTCTGCCCAATTGTATATATATATATATATATATATATATATATATATATATATATATATATATATATATATATATATATATATATATATATATATATATATATATATATATATATATATATATATATATATATATATATATAGAGAGAGAGAGAGAGAGAGAGAGAGTTTCATTTTGGCAAAATTAATTTATCTTAAGAACATTACTAATGAATTTAATTGAATCGTTTAAATCATTATTATCTATATATATATATATATATATATATATATATATATATATATATATATATATATATATATATATATATATATATATACTATATATATATATATATATATATATATATATATATATATATATATATATATATATATATATATATATATATATATATATATAAAGCTTAACAATTACTTAATTGACTTACTTGATTATCGATGCAAACTAAAAATTTGCTGAAATCGGAAACGCAGAGTCCGTAGATTTTTACGAGCTTAGTTTGAAAATTGAAAAGTGTAAATTGCAAATTTTCACACAAAATTTGTGTAAAAAATACATAAATGAGTTAAATCGCGACATACCTTTTTTTTCACTGATAATGATAGAGAACATCAAAAAATATAAGAATTCAATAAAATTGATTTATCGCGACAGGCAAAATGTCGCGGTATTTACGCCTCATGTCGTGTCGACGCAGGTGTGTATCGCTATTCCTGTCGCGAAAACGTAAGTAAGCTACACACACACACACATACGGACATTATTTATTTTCATCAACATTAACTCATTCCCCACTCATTTTTCATCTTTGCAGATCACAAAAACATCCAAACTCAAGTAGACTTTTTGTGATTTGCATTTAATTAAAATAAGATTTTTTTTTTTTTTTTTTTTTTTTTTGTGAAATGATTGATCACAAAAGATGGTGAAGATAAGTGAATTTTGATGTCTATGTGATTGAGAAGGGTAGTTGTGTGACTTGTTTTAGTGAAATTGAATGATTTTGATGTATGTGTGCTTGAGAAGGTTGCTTGTGTGGTCTGGTACAGTGAATTTGAATGGTTTTTATGTATTTGAGTTTGTTGGCTTGTGATCAGTGATGTTGAAATTAATTGAATCTTGGGCTTTGTTTTTTGAGTTTGGCTTTTGTGACTTGTGTTGATGAAAATGAATGTTTTTGTGCAGGTGGGTGCTTATGTATGTGTGTTTTGTGTTTTTGTGTGACTAAGGATGACGTATTGTGATTTGTGCTGATGAAATTGAGTGGATTTGCTGTCTAAGTGTTTGGGAAATAGTGATTCTGTGGCTTGCATCAGTGAAGCTGAGTGCTTTTGCTGTCTATATGTTTAGGAAATGGTGCTTCTTTTAATTATATTAGTGAAACTGAGTGCTTTGCTGTCAAAAATGTTGTTTCTGTGTTATATAACGAAGTTGGATCATAAAAAAAACTTATACCCACAAGATGAGCAAAAAAAAACTTGTGAAAAAATTTTGTGGAAAGAATGATGTATCTTCGCCATGTTATGCTCTGAGAAAGGACCTATGTGATGGAGTCCAGGTGGGGGTTCAGAGCTTCGGTGGGTGAAGTTAAGTAGTGTGTTAAGTGATTTTGTAGACCGTGTGCTTGTGATGTTGCATTGCGATCCCTCAACCTGATCCCACATATATGCTGTGTCTTGTAGTTGTGCTTATGTGTCGGTGATTGTTGTTCGAAAATGCTGATTTTGTTATTTGTGGTGATGAGACTGAGTGAGTTGTGTTGCTTAATGTTATTGTTTTGAGTCTGTTGTAATGAGGTTCTTGAGTACGATGCTGAGAGTTTTTTGAACTTTGCATCTTAGACTTTGGTGAACTTGTGTCTTGTAAACTGGACAATGTGATTTGTGATTATGTGATTAGCTGATGATTTGTTGTTTGTTTTTTTGTATTGCATTGATGAAGGTTAATGCTTTTGGTTTGTGTGAATGAGATTAGTGTTTTTATGTCTGTGCTGATGCTCATGAGAAAATTTGTTCTTTGTGGAATGAATTTGGTTTTGTATATGTGCCTTTGAAATTGTTGCAGTTTGTGTTGTGAAGATAAATGTATTTGTGCAAGCAGATGTGTGTGTATGTGTGTGTGTGTGTGTGTGTGTGTGTGTGTGTAGCTTACTTACGTTTTCGCGACAAGAATAGCGATACACACCTGCGTCTACACGACAGGAGGTGTAATACCGCGACATTTTGCCTGTCGCGATAAATCAATTTTATTAAATTCTTAAATGTTTTCATGTTCTCTATCATTATCAGTGAAAAAAAATGGTATGTCGCGATTTAACTCATTTATGTATTTTTTACACAAATTTTGTGTGAAAATTTGCAATTTACACTTTTCAACTTTCAAACTGAGCTCGTAAAAATCTACGGACTCTGAGTTTCCGATTTCAGCAAATTTTTAGTCCGCATCGATAATCAAGTAAGTCAATTAAGTAATATATATATATATATATATATATATATATATATATATATATATATATATATATATATATATATATATATATATATATATATATATATATTAAGACTAATAATAATTTAGTCGATTAAATTAAATGCATTAGCGATGTACTTAAAATATATTTATTTGGCCAAAATGAAACTCTCTCTCTCTCTCTCTCTCTCTCTCTCTATATTAATATATATATATATATATATATATATATATATATATATATATATATATATATATATATATATATATATATATATATATATATATATATATATATATATATATATATATATATATATATATAATTAGGCAAACATGTGGCCTTTGCGTTCTTTTCGAAAATCGTCTCTACGTGATTTCTTCCAATACACTGCAATTGAAGTGCTTAAAATTAAGTTATACGAAGTTGAGGAAATCGGTCATCCTATAGATTCCATACTTTAAAAGTAGTGTTCATTGTGAGCATAGATACTGTTATAAAATTGGAGGTTTTATTTAGATTTTGACAGTTAAAGAATGAAACTGTGTTTATTGGTGAGTTGCATGATACCTCTTTATTTAAGAGTATAGGAACAGTGATTCAACAGGTTGTCGACTACAAAGAGATGATATTTTAGAGACTCACTGTTTATATAAATATTAATAAAGCGAAAAAACTTTGAATCCGCTCTTCGAAAATGAGTTACATGGGCAGAACTTCACCAATATTCGAGAATACTTTACAGAAGGACAAACAAATATAAATAGAGCAAGCAATTGATGTGTTGAGAAGGATGCCTTTGTACATTCTACATTTTAGAATCTTGAATAGTGAGAGAGATAATTTGATCTCTCCGAGAATGGTCTCGGAAAATAAAAATACTAAGAATTTTAAGATTAATAAGAGTATTATGAATATGCTTGAATATAAGATTTTGTTGAGTAGATAGATGGTGCATAGAAAGTACCAATGCTCTCTTCGCCTAGATTTAGAAATTCTGGAAAAATTGGGTGTCAGTTGCTCCAAAACCGTCCTCCCAAAAGAAACATCTTGAAATAGAATGAGACTCCTTTCAAGGTAAAAAAAATTGTGGAATCGCCAGTGTGATCATCTATAACAGCTGTTATAAAACAAAAACATAAAATAAAGTTTGAGAGAAGGACACATATCAAAATGAAAAAGTTTAGAAATCAAAGCTTTGTACCGGACTCTTTAGATGACGTTTAGTTTATCAAGCGCAGAGGTGTCAAAAGATAAGCAGCACACAGGCCAACTTAGAAAGTGAAGGGGGGAGGAGAGAGAGAGAGAGAGAGAGAGAGAGAGAGAAATATTTTTTGGAGATAATGTAATACCAGCCATAAATTATATACTGGCGATTTAAAATATATATAATATATATATATATATATATATATATATATATATATATATATATATATATATATATATATATATATATATATATATATATATATATATATATATATATATATATATATATATATATATATATATATAGAGAGAGAGAGAGAGAGAGAGAGAGAGAGAGAGAGAGAGAGTCGGGAGGAACACACCAAACTCTGGGAATGTATTCTACACCTACTTAAATATTTGACTAATAAAAAACAAAAAAAAAATCCTATTTTCATTTGCTTTTGAATTACAGCGTTCTAAAGCATTTAAATAGAACATTACCAGAACGATGGATTCATCAAGTTGGACCTATCAGTTGGCAGCCAAGGTCTCCAGACCTTACACCATTGGATTTTTGTTTATAATGTTGATTGAATGGTGAGAAATACAAAAGAAAGGAGGACAATCGAGGGGCACTAGTTCGGCGTATTTTGAATGTTGCAGCTCACATAAAAGAAGAACGAGAATTTAGAAGAGTAACAAATTTATAGAGAAAATGCATAGAAAATGTTAGAGGTCCATTGTGATACCTTTGAAAATTTATTGTAAAATAAATGTACTTTTCCAATAAACTTGTGTTAGCTTGCTTGATAACGATTAAATCTTTGGAAATCTGTAATTCAGCAACAAATGTAAATCGGATTACAACTTTTGGGTTTTTTAGTCATACATTTAAGTGTAGAATATAATTCTGGAGTTTTGTGATTTCCTCCCGACTATATACCATATATATATATATATATATATATATATATATATATATATATATATATATATATATATATATATATATATATATATATATATATATATATATATATATATATATATATATATATATATATATATATATATATATATATATATATATATATATATATATATATATATATATATATATATATATATATATATATATATATATATATATATATATATATATATATATATATATATATATATATATATATATATATATATATATATATATATATATATATATATATATATATATATATATATATATATATATATATATATATATATATATATATATATATATATATATATATATATATATATATATATATATATATATATATATATATATATATATATATATAGACTTTCTAACCACTTTTAACCTCTCACCGTAGTGAGGAACAATCGGGAGAAGGAGAGTTATTTGTGTTTTTCCCGACCAGTGGGGTCACCTAATGCTGGTGATATGATGTACAGTTATCTGGGGTGATAGTAACCCTTGCCACAGTCTTACAGATCTAGATCACTCAGCTATCCGTGGACGTAGTGAGATTCTATACTTTGAAGACCTATTGTACAAGTGGCAGTTAGAGGATAGTGTTTGTATGTAATAATAGGTTGTATTTGTATCTGTTGGCTGTGTTTGTAGTGATGTGTGGGTATTGAGATCAGTGTATTAATACACTGTGCAGAAAGACGAGTCGCATGAGCCCTTCTCGATGGAGGAGGTATGCGACGAGAGAGTTCAAAAGAGCAGTATAAATTGTAATAGCGATAGTATAGAGAGGGCAGAAATTATTAGCGAGAGTGAAATTATTAGAATTAGTGAGAGCTGGAGAGTTGATAAGACGAAAAATCCTAGACTCCACCTTCTCAAAGATAGCTGTATGAGTTGAACTACACCAGATGTGTGAAGTATACTCCATACAGGAGCAAACAACACCCCTATACTGTGAAAGCAACTGAGGTGGTGGGAAGAAATACTGAAGGCTCCTCTTAACACCTAATCTCTTAGAAGCTTGTTTAGAATGAGAGATAATGTGAACTTTCCAAGAATGATCAACAAAAAAAAGAGACACCAAGAATATTAAGGAGAGATGAAGGTTTGAGATGTGTGTAAGATTGTGTCGAGTAGAGAGATGGAGTAATTGAGTTTTGGTGTCACTGAAAACAACCATGTTCTCTCTGCTACAATCTGAAATGCGAGATAGATCAGAGGTCAGCTGCTCGAATGCTATTCTCCTTTCGTCAATTAACTGTCGTTGGGAGAGACGTCTTTCAAATTGAAAAGAGTAATGAAGGGTGGAGTCATCAGTATAGGAGTGGATAGGAGAAGAAGTAACAGAGAGAAGGTCAT
>SEYY01011865.1:12500-15000 GCA_009176605.1 Armadillidium nasatum | reverse complement strand
GAAAAAAAACTGACATTGCAAGGCGGACGATTCTCGCGAGACTAAAAATAAGTAAACTTTAATTATGTAAACTTTATTATTATAAGAATTTATTTTTTATTTCCCAATGTTTCCTACCTGAAATTCGACAAGGATTCTAAAAATGTAATCCTTTTTACGTAGGTTAAGTACTTTTTTAGTTATGTAGCTAGCTCAAACTGAAGTCTGGCATATATATATATATATAATATATAATATATATATATATATATATATATATATATATATATATATATATATATATATATATATATATATATTATATATATATATATATAATATATATAATATGTGTGTGTGTGTGTGTTGTGTTGTTTTTTTTTTTTTTTTTTTTTTTTTTTTTTTTTTTTTTAATTACAATTTATTATTATTGAATAATTATGAAAGGGTCAGACTGCAGTTTGAACCACACAAATATTTCAAAAACTACTGAACCTACGTAAAAAAGGAAAACATTTTTGGAATCCTTGTCGAAATTTAGGTAGGAAAAGTGTAAAATATTTGAAAATAAATTAAAAAAAATTTTTTTGTACGACAACTGATGACGTAACAAACTTAAATTTGGTGTTATACCGAACATTTGTCTACTTTTTTACGTACGTTCTGTAGTTTTTTAAATATTTGTGTGGTTCAAACTGCAGTCTGGCCTATGAAAGATATAGATAGAAACGCTTTAAAGTTTCAAAGTAAATTTCAATGAATTTATGTTGTTCTATCAGCTTTGTGTTACTAAAATCTTTTTCTTTCTTTATTACCACTTTGACCTCCATTTTACTTTCAATATCTTTTTTCTTTGACATAGAAAAAGAAAAATGTTTTATCCCTTTCTAAAAGTTGACTTAAATTTCAACGTATATTATGTATTTAAATCCAAAGTTAAATTCTAAAGTTGGAAATTCTCTTAAATTGCGACACTTTGCAACTCTCTTCTAAAGATTTATGACGTCATCGAGCTTTAAGGTGTCACAGCTGAATTAAGAAACGTTTTTTATGAGCAATTAAAAAATAATAATTATGTGAAAAAAAAAATCTAAGCCGATTAAAAGGTTTTTTAGTAGCATTTTTTTTTCTTTTTATGTTTTAATAATTGAATTTTTTTTTTCTTAAGGAAGAAATGTCGTGAATAATCATCTTTCTTTTCATTTTTATATCGATATTAATTATGAAAGAAAATAACAAGATGATGATCGTCTATCTTCTTTCAACAGCTGTTTTCATTATTTTGCAATTTCTTCTTGTAAGAGAGAGAGAGAGAGAGAGAGAGAGAGAGAGAGAGAGAGAGAGAGAGAGAGAGAGAGAGAGAGAGAGAGATAGAGAGAGAGAGATAGATAGATAGATAGATAGATAGATAGATAGATAGATAGATAGATAGATAGATAGATAGATAGATAGATAGATAGATAGATAGATAGATAGATAGATAGATAGATAGATAGATAGATAGATAGATAGATAGATAGATAGAGATAGAGAGAGAGAGAGAGAGAGAGAGAGAGAGAGAGAGAGAGAGAGAGAGAGAGAGAGAGAGAGAGAGAGAGAGAGAGAGAGAGAGAGAGAGAGAGACTCACACGACCGAGGACATAAGATCTTCTCCCAAATATTTTTTTACATTCTTTTATGTAACATAGTATCGTTTATCATGTAAAATGAAAATGTAAAGACGAGGAACAAAGTTTCTTACAAACTTTTTACGTCAATAAAAAATAATTAGAAAACTCGAAAATCATAAGTGGCAAAATATGAGAGGCTGTTTAGGATACATAGCTACACAACCACCACTACTATTACTATTACCACTACTACTAATGCAACTACTACTACCACTACCACTACCACCGTCAGTACCACCACTACTACTGTAATACATAATAAAATACTTATAATCTATTACCACTACTACTACTACTACTACTACTACTACTACTACTACTACTAATTCAATTCATTTCAATTCAAAATTCTTTATTCATTGAACGTACACTATAATTACAATATTTATCAGGTCCTTATACTACTAACTATACTATAATAATAACAATAATAATAGTAATGAAGTGACTGTACAATTCTCTGAAAAGGGACTTCTAAGGGATTACACATTAGTTTCCATTGAGCTCCAAGGTTTAGTAGTTAAATAAGTTTTTTAATTGTATTATTAAAAAGTAAATTCTAAAATGGTGCATATAATAAAATGAGTGATAAAGATAAAATACAAATATTTTGTAAAATTAATAATAGTGAAAATAGTAAAAACAACACTAATTCTAATAACAGAAATAATAATAATAATAATAATAATAATAATAATAATAATAATAATAATAATAATAATAATAATAATAATAATAATAATAATAATAATAATAATAATAATAATAATAATAATAATAATAATAATAATAATAATAATAATAATAATAATAATAACAATAATGATAATAAAAATAAAAATGATAAGAGG
>SEYY01011865.1:5000-7500 GCA_009176605.1 Armadillidium nasatum | reverse complement strand
ATGCAGACCTCCTGAGTTCTAACTTTACGTATGCAGACCCCTTGAGTTCTAACTTTACGTATGTGGACCCTCTGAGTCCTAACTTTACGTATGCAGACCCCCTGAGTTCTAACTTTACGTATGTGGACCCCATGTGTCCTAACTTTACGTATGTAGACACCTATATACTCATATGCAATATTAATAAATGAAATATTTATTCGTCTGTTAGTAAAAACTAATAATCAATCCATATCCAATATAATATAAAAATCTAAATTAAAAAATTATGAAAAAAGTGTGGTCTCCCTGGGGGTCATGAGTTCCCACTGAGAAACGCTGCTCTAGAAAGTGGAACCAAATATATTATTGTATCTTCTACCAAAGAAAATGGTTCTCAGATTTACGTGATAAAAATTTAGAGCGAATCGGGAAATAAGTAAAGGTTAAATTAGATTCTAGGGTTTGAACACGATGGTATATCCTGAAGGAAGAAAATTTGTTCAATATAGCTAAAGAACGAGGAGAGGTGAACAAATTATTTATGAGTTTAATTTTAAAACAAAATGGATGGAAACTAATCCTCCATAACAGAATGTGCTGAATTTGTAATGAGTTCTGCCTACTAAGAGAGATCCCTCCCCCCGAACCAGTAAATATATAACAGTATATACGCAAACACAGACACACACATTATATATATATATATATATATATATATATATATATATATATATATATATATATATATATATATATATATATATATATATATATATATATATATATATATATATATATATATATATATATATATATATATATATATATATATATATATATATATATATATATATATATATATATATATATATATATATATATATATATATATATAATATATATATATATATATATATATATATATATATATATATATATAAATCCCTTTGTCTAACAATATTTTTAAAACTCTATCTATCGATTTCATCTCTATACTCTTTTCAATATAGAAGGAAAGCGATTTTAAAACGCCTTTTTTCCATTGTTAGTAATAATTAAATAAATTGCATAGCGTTTAAAAATATATTTTATGGGAAAGAAAAAAAGGAAAAAAAAAAAAAATGCCAAAAAAAAAAAAAAAAAAAAATGCAAAAAAAAAAAAAAAAAAAAAAAAAAATGCAAAAAAAAAAAAAAAAAAAAAAAAACATGCAAAAAAAAATTTGAACTCAAAATTCTGATCATGTCTTTTAAAAGGTTCGTCAATTTTTATTACTTGACAACCTTTTAACTCTATTGATTGTGCATACAAGGTACACACACAACAAACATACCTTCATATATATATATATATATATATATATATATATATATATATATATATATATATATATATATATATATATATATATATATATATATATATATATATAATATATATATATATATATATATATATATATATATATATATATATATATATATATATATATATATATATATATATATATTATATATATATATATATATATATATATATATATATATATATATATATATATATATATATATATATATATATATATATATATATATATAGTATATATATATTATTAAATTTAGGATTTGAAATGAAAAAGTTAATAAAACAAAGATGGTATATTTTGCAGAATTAACAGGAGATAAATTTAATATAAGCCGAACCAAGAGTCAAGGTTGGTTTCTCCCAAATTTGCATAAGATTAACTTGTATTCAAAAGAGCATCTCTGTAAATGCGATATAAAAAAACAGATCTTAGTTAGGAATATGATTATGAACAACTTCTAAACGAAAGAACACAATGTTATAGAAGAACTTACACAGATCTTAATAGAAAAGCTTCTTCTTGAGAAATATTTTATTTCCTCACACAGGAACCAGTGCAGTAAACTAGTCCCCTTCGTCCAGAAGTTTTATTCATAAACTCTTCACTGCAGCAATATCACGAATAATCTAGTAAAATAATGTATAATCGAACAGATTAAATAGTCAAATTGATTTTATATCAAACGATATGTTTAATAAAATTTGAATGAAATGTCTAAGAACTTTTTGCTAAGTAAACTTTAATTGAACTTTTCAACTTGAAATTTATTAAAGAACTCTACTTTAAGAGAATCTTTCGTTATGACAGCAAAATGATAACTTTGTTATATGAAATATTTAAGAGAACTTTCCTTTGCGGAATTGAAATAAGAACTGAACTATAAAAAAATATTAACCTTCAATTTTACATTTAGTGCCATCTTTTTTTTAGATTTTAGCTCTATGATTTTATAATTTTTAGCCATTTAGATATTATAATTTTTAAATCCTTCAGGGGGAGGGATGGCTCCAGCCCTTTTGGGTGGAGTCATTAAAAGAAAAAAGTAAATGATTTATACTTACATATTTTTAATAAAAAATACTCACTACCCTGGATGCGGATGTTAATTCCAATTTCAATTGGAATGTGATATTTGTAGATTGTAATAGCGTGGA
>SEYY01011864.1:0-5000 GCA_009176605.1 Armadillidium nasatum | reverse complement strand
ATTATTATTATTATTATTATTATTATTATTATTATTATTATTATTATTATTATTATTATTATTATTATTATTATAAGAAATACCATTCTTGAAAGTTGTATCACTGCCACACATTTAAATTTTTCTTTAGTTACTAACTATGATTTAAGAAAGATGGAAGAAAAAGTAATGAAAAAATACTAATACTAATGCTAATACTAATATTAATACTAATCCTACACTGAAAAATTGTCCTAACGAATCGTTGGGACAAGTGTCAAAAAAATGTCACAGTAAAATTTTCAATAGAGAAAAGACATGTTAAGCATCAGAAAGTCACTTCACCGATTTATTTTCTAATAAGAAAATAATTGAAAAAAATTTGTTGTGACATTTTTTGCCACTTGTCCCAACAATTCGTTAGGACAAATTCTGCAGTGTTGCAAAGGTGTTACAAATCAATACTATCGAGTAGATCACACGTTTCCAAATATTATCTTAATAAAAGAAAAGGAATTATCTTTTATTATCTTAATAAAAAGAATTGAGTTAAAGATGACACTGAATATTTTCACATTTAAAAGCTAATTATATTTTCACAGTATGAACTCTTGGAAATTTTACTAGTGTGTGTGTGTGTAACTTCTCATTACTAATGTCCATCTAATATGAATAACGTTGAAGATCTGTACTTGCTGCACATCACATGAAACGGATAGAGCTTTTTTTTTTTTTTATGTGTGTGTGTGTGTGTGTGTGTGTGTGTGTGTGTGTGTGTGTGTGTGTGTGTGTGTGTGGAGGGTTCTCTATATTATCACATGCGAAACACGTGATGTTCTAAAATGTTCTCCTGTGCTGGATTCCAGGATGTTCAGCTTTGCTGTCTAGCATATTATCCTCCACTTCAGGCATGAGGAAGTCTTGTATATAGCATCACAGTCAAGTCGTTCGGCTTCTGAAGGTGCCACACTCCTTGAGAAAGCTGGTGGATAACTGCAAATGTTTTCTTAGCTGGACATAGTCTATTCTAGAGAATTTCTGTATACAACCAATAAGTCAAATTAGAATTCCCATTCGCTCCTCCATACACAAAATGAATATCAATGAATTCATTTGATAGTTACTCCATGCTACGAGGTCGTACTCACAGAGTATCAATCACAAAGGCAGTTTTAAACGTTATTGATAGAGACTTAGGATTTACATTGTGACCTTTCCATGAATATCACGAGAAAGAAAATGTAAGGGCAGAAGAATCTTGAAGGAAATGATTTGTTTCCGTAAAATGAAAATATTCTGCTCAACGATGTGGAAATTTGAGTTAAAATCGTAACTTCAAAAGAAATTTATGAAGAAAGAAAGAAGCATGCAGATCACTCACCAGATTAAACAAAGTTTATTTATAGTACCATTCCCTCTCACCAGAGGGTGTCAATCTGAAGATGTTATTTAGAAAGAAAACTTTGCTTCATTCTCTTCTCCAGCAGGCAGTATTAAAGTTTTCGTTAATTGAAGCTATTTTTAACATGTGTATATAAAATGAATTTTTTGTGTAAAACTTAGTACGTGTCGAGTGTGCAAAAAGAGGAAGCGCTTAATGACATTGCCTATAAAATTGCAACTACCGTGGCAAAAAGGTAGTGCTTGAAGTAGTTGTTTCGTTCCCTCAAACCGGTCGTAGGAAGAAATTCCTAGAGAGTCTCCCTCCTTCATTAAGGCAACACCCGTCAGGAGTAGCCATTTAAAATAAAATAATAAAAAAAAATCTATATATATATATATATATATATATATATATATATATATATATATATATATATATATATATATATATATATATATATATATATATATATATATATATATATATATATATATATATATATATATATATATATATTAGTTAGGCCTTATGTAGAATCTCTTTGTAAAGATTTTGTTTTCTCGCCATGAACGATTCTTATCCTGTCTTTTGCTCCGAGGACGCGAGGACGAGCTGCCCTTCTACAGCTAACGAGAAGCCCGGAAATGGGCTCAATGAAATAGCCGGGAATGGCCGTCCATTTACAAAGACTAACTCTTGTAATAGATGCGTTTCTCTTTCTTTTTTTTTTCTTTTTTTTTTTTTGGTTTAATTTTATATTGTATTAAGGTTTTCATGTATTATAATAGTAACTGAATAAAAAAAAATTTTTTGTGAACAAAAATGTGAGATAAAAGTATGTAATATTTTGGTAAATTTTTTGTATTTTTATTTTTTGTTTTGTTGACGAGAAATTTCGAGCTAAATATAATTCCCCGAAATTGGTGTAAATTGCATCAGTCTCTGACGAAGTAACAGGAAATGCTGATTTTGAAGCTTTGAGACTTCCTCCAGCTGTGTTTGATAGTAATGTCTGCGTTCTATTAGCTTCTTCTTCTTCTTCTTCTTCTTCTTCTTCTTCTTCTTCTTCTTCTTCTTCTTCTTCTTCTTCTTCTTCTTCTTCTTCTTCTTCTTCTTCTTCTTTCTTCTTCTTCTTCTTCTTCTTTCTTTTTCTTTTTTCTTCTTCTTTCTTTTCTTCTTCTTCTTTTTCTTCTTCTTCTTCTTCTTCTTCTTCTTCTTCTTCTTCTTCTTCTTCTTCTTCTTCTTCTTCTTCTTTTTTCTTTTTTTCTTCTTTTCTTCTTCTTCTTCTTCTTTCTTCTTTCTTCTTCTTCTTCTTCTTCTTCTTCTTCTTCTTCTTCTTCTTCTTCTTCTTTCTTCTTCTTCTTCTTCTTCTTCTTCTTCTTCTTCTTCTTCTTCTTCTTCTTCTTTCTTCTTCTTTCTTTTCTTCTCTCTTCTTCTTCTTCTTCTCTTCTTCTTCTTCTTCTTCTTCTTCTTCTTCTTCTTCTTCTTCTTCTTCTTCTTCTTCTTCTTCTTCTTCTTCTTCTTCTTCTTCTTCTTCTTCTTCTTGCTAATTTAAAGAAAAGGAAAATATATTTATAATAATTACTTCTAATGATTATCTACAATCGCTTTATCTTTTAGGTTTTGGTATTAATAAAATTAAATATTTTGAAGCCTTTCTGTAATTTTAGCATACAAAGACAAAACTAACCAAACAAATACCTACGATACCTGTACCATTTTCCTTTTTTAAAAAAAAAACAAAACAAAACAAAAATCATTAATTTACAAAGTTCTTAATAATAATAATAATAATAATAATAATAATAATAATAATAATAATAAAAACAGATTTTTATTGATTTTGTAAATAAAAATGGTGACAATGTAGTTTACGTTTTTACTTTCTTAATAAAAACTTATACAGCTACAAGCGGGTGAATATATTTGACATTCTTTGTAAGGCGGAATTTTCCTACGTCACAATGGGGTGGGTGAAATGATTGCTTCACAATTTCTCCAACTACTCTCAGTTCATATAAGTTAGCAGTGTTTTATATCCCAATTAAATCCATGTTAGGTTAGGTCAAGTTACGTTAGGTTTTGGTAGTAAAAAGAATTAGTGCTCTAGTTAGCTTCGATCCATATATATATCTTAAAGTCTGCTAAAACTCTCACAGACTATTTTTATACAGAAAATTAATGTGTGCTATTGGACTCGAACCACTAAACTTTAAGATGGTAAGTCTTGCGCGTTTACAACTAGGCTATGGCGATTACGTTAGGAGTGCGACTATATAAATTAGTAATTGGCTACTCTTCAGGACGAAATTTGATTCGCTGAAATAGAGTTAGCAAAGCATTCGTAAACTATGCTAGACAAATAAATTAATTTTATTAGTCATTTGGTTTATTATATTTACCTTTCTTTTTATACCAAATAAACTTTTATTGTGGAAAATAAATATTTTCCTGTTCTCATAACAAATTCTTACTAATAGAATAGAATTTAATACACACTCACACACACACACACACACACACACACACACATATATATATATATATATATATATATATATATATATATATATATATATATATATATATGATATATATATATATATATATATATATAATATATAGGTTATTCCTGTACTATCTAGACACAAGCCCAACGAAGTGCGAAACCAGAAAGAATAGTGAAAAGGGTTAATTTAAAATAAAAAAAAACTTGGGTAGATAGATTTGCAAAGCAACTTTCCTTTTCCCACGGCTATGCCGCACCATAACTATAAAATTAAAAAATTGTACAGGGTACGTTCCTTGGAAAATATTCTAGAAAGATCATGAATATTCTTCAAGAGAAAGGTTCCATGAATCAAGACTTGTAAATCCGACTTCAGCAGTCTGAAAGGTTACTGCAGCGAGAATTAGAACAGCAAACTAATTGGGCTGAACAGACTAATTAGGCTGTGTTCCAACCTAAAATTTCAGTCTTCAATTTTCGCTCTTAAGCTAAGATGACCATATTTTTTGGACCAAAATTCAGGACGCTTCTGAACATTGCCCCCCCCCCCCAATACCCTCTCGTAAGGGTTTTAAGGATGTATAAAGGAGGTTGTTTTTTAATATAAAGAAAAAATTGATTGTTTTTTTATGGTTTATTAGAGCATTCTCAAAAAAATAATACATTTTTGCTATCTCTAATTTAAACAAAAGTTTGATAAAATACTATCTTAACAGTGACATCCTTTAGGAAAGATACTGCAAATACTTTTTTTTTCAACAAGTCTCTGTTGTAAAACATTTTGTAAAAGTCTCTGCAAGATTTGTTGATGTTAACTTTTGTTATCAAACTGGATTTCAAAGTGTCAATCGATAACTGTTTTGTCTGATGATCACAGATTGTTTATCAATAAAAATACTCGTTCTGTTGGAGCACTGATGCCAGGCAAACAGAGTAAAAATTCGACGAACTTTTAACATATTTAAGCTTGGAACATTATTTTTACTAAAATGAGTGAAGATCTCAAACCACATTTTTTTTAGTTAAAGTTTTCATTTTCCTCAATTTAGTCAACTTTTCTTCATTTGCACACTGCTTCACATACACGTAGAGTTCGTTTTCACTTATTTCAGGAGAGAGAGAGAGAGA
>SEYY01011863.1:0-11038 GCA_009176605.1 Armadillidium nasatum | reverse complement strand
GTTAACTTTGATTCAGAAACTGTTTATTAATAAACTAAATAATAAATTATACATTTCACCAAAATATGTTAAATATAAATATAAATTAAATAACATCTTAATTAAATTTGGCACTCATAAATTTTCTTCTCTTTCGTTCTTCTTAATTTGCATTATGAAATGTCGGATTTGTTAAAACTTACTAAGTGTTTTTACATAAATTTCAAAGCCCAAAAACTGCATGCATATTTTAAATATCTTTATTTATTATAAAATGAAGTTTGGTAAATGAAAATTCACTAAACATAATATATATATATATATATATATATATATATATATATATATATATATATATATATATATATATATATATATATATATATATATATATATATATATATATATATATATATATATATATATATATATATATTATATTTTTTTAATTAAATTTTTATTATTTTTTTTAATAAAACTTTATTTATCATAAAATGGTATTTAATTAATTATAATATTGTTAATTTAGAAATCATTTTTTATAAGCTCACGTTTGAAGGCTTATCCCAGCTACGATTTTTTTATAGAGAGAGAGCTGTAAGGTAATGTTGTTCTTACCTTTTAACTGGTAATGCTGAGGGCTTACCTGAGAGTAATGTTGTTGCTTACTCAGTAAGGTTGATCTTACAAATATATTAAGAGTAAAGGTGTTCCTTACTAAGCAGTGTTGATCTTGTTATAGGTAATGTTGAAAGCTTACAAAAATGTTGTTCTTGCAATGTTGCTTACTACGCAATGTTTTCCTTACAATATTAATAAACAAAGTTGAACTTGCAATAATATGTAATGCTGAAGGCTTACTACGCAATGTTGTCCTTGCAATTTTACTAAACAATGTTGTACTTGCAAATGTAAATGTAATGTTGAAAACTGTACAATGTTGTAAAACGCGATGTTGTACTTGCAATGTTAAAGGGTTGAACCTAAGTTATTTATACAAAACTGATTCTTGTCGATCAGCTGTTCTTATAACGTAAAATCTAGTATCGAAAAGAACCTTAAATTCTAAACGCCTTATCCGAAGCACGCTTACCATTATATACATTTCTTATAATTAATATTTTTGTTATATTTTTAATAAAACGAATTTATAGAAACAATCTTTAATTTTCTGCCACATTCTTATTTTTGCTTGCAATTGGTAAATAACAAAATATTATATATATATATATATATATATATATATATATATATATATATAAACTTGCAGCCCCCCCCAAGTTTACACGAGCCGCCACTGCCCCTCTCAACTCTCTAACTATCGTTCCATTTCTTTAACTTCCGTTCTTTCTGATGTTTTCGAATCTATCTTTAACAGCAAGATTTGGAATTATCTCAAATCTTCTAATCTTATCTCTGATCGGCAGTATGGCTTTCGTAAGAAACGCTCTACTGGGTATCTCCTTTCCCTTCTCTCTGACTCTTGGTCCTTCACCCTTCAGCAATTCGGTGAATCTTTTGCTGTTGCGCTAGACATATCTAAAGCTTTCGATAGAGTCTGGCACAAAGCTTTGATTTCCAAACTTCCCTCTTTCGGAATCTATCCTTCTCTCTGATTTCCTTTCTGGTCGTTCTATAGCAGCAGTTGTAGACGGCCACCGCCCTTCCTTTAAATCTATTAATAGTAGTGTTCCTCAAGGATCTGTCCTATCCCCAACACTACACTTTTTCTGCTTTTCATTAATGACCTTCTCTCTATTACTTCATCTCCTATCCACCCCTATGCCGATGACTTCAATCTTCATTATTCTTTTCAATTTGAAAGACGCTTCTCCAAACAACAGTTACTAGATGCAAGGAAGGTTACCTTGGGGCAGCTGACCTATGATCTATCTGCTATTTCAAATTGGGGCAGAAAGAACATGGTTGTTTTCATTGCCACCAAAACTCAATTTCTCCATCTCTCTACTCGACACATTCTTCCACACAACTCTGATATCTTCTTCGAAAACCCTCAACTCAGACCTTCATCTGTTCTTAATATTCTCGGTGTTTCTTTTTCTCGTGATCTTTCTTGGAAAGATCACATTTATAAAAACTGTTTATATGCTTTCACTAATTTATCTAGTGTATATATATATTATCTATAATTTAAGTTTTCCTTGATAAGAGGTTGTAAAGTTGGTTTGTTTTTGTATCGATATGTAGCACATTTTGTTTTTCAACAAACTCCCGCTCCCGGCTAACACGCCCTCACTTTTTAAAAATCATGGTCAAGTCTACACGTCATTAAAATGTAAGAGTTTTCGCTTGTTTATTACAAGTCCTCAAAATCAAGGTTTAAGGTAAGCTCAAACCCAGAGTTTTTATACATTATTTCTCTTTCTAAACAAGCTTCTAAGATGCTAGGTGTTCTGAGGCGCCTTCAGTATTTCTTCACTACACCCCAGTTGCTTGCTCTGTATACGGGTGTTGTTCGCCCCCTGTATGGAGTATGCGTCACACATCTGGGGTGGTTCCACTCATACAGCTCTCCTTGTAAAGGTGGAGTCTTTGGTTTTTCGTCTTATCAACTCTCCTGCTCTCACTAATTCTCTCCAATCTCTTTCTGCCCGTCGAATTGTTGCGTCACTCTCTCTATACTATCGCTATTACAATGGACACTGCTCTTCTGAACTATTTCATCTCATACTTCCTCCACTAAGAAGAGCTCGTGCGACTCGACTTTCTACACAGTCTCATCTTTCTGAGTCCAACTCTCCAACCCCAGACTTAACCGCTATGCTCTGTCCTACATGTACCATACTGGTAAAGTCTGGAACACACTCCCTTCTTCTATTTTCCCAACATCCTATGACTTACACACATTCAAACGTCGCTTATCAGGGCACGTCAGCCTTTAATTTGATTAGGTTCCCGTCTTTCACCATAACTCTTGTGGAATTTTAGTAGGCCTCTGCCCACCAGAGGTGAAAAAAAAAAAAAAAAAAAAAAAAAAAAAAAAAAAAAAAATAATATATATATATATATATATATATATATATATATATATATATATATATATATATATATATATATATATATATATATATATATATATATATATATATATATAAAATGATATTTTCTAAAACCGATAATCGATATTTTTAACCGATAGTATCGAGGGCACTTTGATATTATTAAAAGTATCATAGTTAAAGTCTATGAAAAGCATGGAATTTTACTCATTAAAAGTCATCGATAATCGATATATCAGTATTTTTTAAAATATCAGCATCCCTAGGATTATGCCCAAAGGTGGCACAACATACAGAGGCCTCGAAAATGAGATGTAATATGTAAATTATTACCTTTTTTGCATTTAAAAAAAGTAAACCATGATAATTTTTAAAAGTAATCTGTATGTACAATATTTCTATATAATTTCTGATTTAAAAAATGTAAATTGTTTTTGCTCTATGTCATTATTATCGGCACTTTTGTTTTAATAACAGTCTACCCCTCTGTATTTGAGGCCCTATAACTCAAAATAATAGCACTTTTTGAATACAAATGACTATTTTTTTTAAAAAAAACTAAAGGGATCAAATGCACAGAAAATTTTAAAATATTATTGAAAATATTAAAAATAAAATTTACTAAAATATAACGTTAGGGGTATTTTAAATATCAGTCAAAAAATTCTCTGTTTTAGTTCTGACACAGGCGATAAGGGGAGATTAATCGCCATGTATTTTTAAAAATCGAGAAAGGGTTTTATCAATGAAAATCCGATTTGCCGCAACTTTTGGGGTGAAATTATATACAATTTAAATAACTGATGAAATAAGTGAATGAATATATATAAAGTTTTTATAATAAAATTTTCCACATAATTTAAAATTTAGAAATATTATTTGCTGTATTGTTATATTTTTAGATTTAATTCATTTATTTATTTATTTTTTAAAATTTTTATAATAAAATTTTCCACATGATTTGAAATTCAGAAACATTATTTAGTGTATTGCTATATTTTTATATTAATTTATTTATATATTTATTTATTTACTTCGATGCATTTTAATGTAAATAAACATTTTATGCATTTAAAAAATTCGTATTTTGTAGGTTGCTGTGGAAATTTTTCTCCAACAGCTCAGATAGCTTGACAATGTTTTGGCGGCTAGGCCATAGTCCAGTGTTTCCTGCTTAAAAAGATTTGTTTTGTTTTGAAAATTTTGTATTGATGAATCTTTAAGGTAACTGATAAATTTCAACATCTGCGCGTTAATGTCGGATTATTTATTTTCTTCTGATTTTGGTACTTTAATTTTTTTTATTGTATAGACAGTTAATGTTTGAATAAATTTATGTTTTGGTTCTTGCAAAATCACTATAGCCAACACGTTGTAAATTGGCTTACATTCTAATATGGTAGCAACAAGAGGACATCGGGAAAGTGAAGTGGAAACAAAGCCATCTCATCCACAGAGAGAATGCCGTAAACCAAAAACAAATTTTCAGGAGCCTGAGGATGAGGTACGTATCCTGGTAGTATAGTTAGTTGTATTTTATAAAAATTTTAAACTGTTTGAGGTAAGTTTCTAGTTCATGGTAAGAAATCAATATTTTTTGAACAGCAAAGGTATGAAACCAAAGGAAAATGAGGTAAATGTTAAGTTATCCAACCATTCATTATATGGAAATATCGAAACATCAATATATCTATGCAAATTATTTTACATTTGTATAATTATTTAGCTTTAATTTCATTTATGCCTATTAATATTGTTATTTTTTTATATTATTATTATTTATTAGGCCTTACAGATAAATTATTTTATAATTTTTATATATATTATAATATATATATATATATATATATATATTATATATATATATATATATATATATATATATATATATATATATATATATATATATATATATATAACGTAATTTAAGAATAGAATTTAATTTTTTCTTACTCAAGCTGAGAAAATGATTATAATATGATTTTTTTTTAGTTTATCAGCGAATGGGAAAGAATTTTATTAAAAAAAAAATAAAAATACTAAGATTCAATTTATTAAAATTTAGATTATTTTTACAATTGGTGCATTCCAGGACAAATCTGTTGAAAAAAGTAATACTTCAATTCTGATTTTTTTGATTCGTATTTAGGGTATTTATGACGAAAACATATTGGTTCAAATAAAAATATGCCATAACTAACAGTTCTTGAGTTACAGGCCCCCAAAAATTAGAGATCCCCCAAACTGTATCCAGGTTAAAAGTCTGTAGCATGTCAGTGGATAGACATAAACTATATATATTATTTATTTTTAAAATCAGCATGCTTGCAGTTTTCATATCGAGACTAAAATCAGATCTCAAACTTAAATAAGGAAAAAGTTCTCTCAAATTTCCCAGTTCACCCCCTTCTGACCCCCTTGGACACTGAATTCCAAATTTTAAAATTACATTATTTAATAATATATTTGTAAAGAAAGAAAAGTGGGTATAGAGCTTTTAATATTTTTAATGAATTAAATAAAAATAATTTTTTAAATTTTGTTGTTTTTAGTATAAATAATTAGTTTATGGTTCATTATATTCATTTTATTATCTATAAGAATACTATATATTTATAATCTAAATACTGTAAAATGATTCATAAGGCTACCAAACAGGAAATCAAATATTTAAGATTTATAAATAAAATTAACATTTACCTTTATTACTTTTAAATGGAACTTTTAAACTTGTTCTATGTGTAAAGCCTTTTCTTTATGAGAATTAAAGTAATCCATTTCTTAATATAGTCATTGAATATTTCTAAATAGTATTTATGACTCAAATCATAAATTATATCTTTGTTATACCCCAAGTATCACTTTGCATACCTCCTGGGGTACGTATATCCCACTTTAGAGATCACTGACATAAGTAACAATTTGTAAAACAAGTGGTTATATTGTATCATTTAACAAATTTTTTCAATTCTTTGTCCTGGAAGGTATCCTATATTCTCTCTTTTCCATAATTTAAAATTAGGCTGACTTGAAATATTTAGAATGCTCTCTCTGGGTATCATACACTCGTCTTTAATTTGTGGAAACACATAATATTTACTGTATTCTAAGGGAATCTGAAAATCAATTTTGAAATTGTCAAACTCTTCATCAAGTTACTATATAAAACCTATCAATGTCATTGTAAGTGCATTAATTAGAGGTTAAATTTTATTAGATTTATAAAGTCCCTATAAGTATGTTTAAAATTTAGAATTACATTCATAAATATATACTCTATTTTTAAAATCAATTATTTAATTCCTTTCATTTCTGCCAAATATATATATATATATATATATATATATATATATATATATATATATATATATATATATATATATATATATATATATATATATATATACCGTATATATATATCACAGTATCAATGTAATATTAAGTTCTTGAACATTTTTTAATGTAACATTATGTATGTGGATAAATAAATTGAAATCAATAATTTACTATATTTATCTTCAAAAACACAAAAATTTCAATCCAAATAAATGATATTATATTCAACAAATATTGCCATTTTTATCATGGTATTTTCAAAAGTGTTAATATGCTGAATAGATCTCATTCTATTCATATAAATACAAATGAATAGCACATATATATATATATATATATATATATATATATATATATATATATATATATATATATATATATATATATATATATATATATATATATATATATATATATATATATATATATATATATATATATAGTAAATTGTATCCATGTATCTTCCCTCCTCAAATCAGTTGAAGTGGTGTCAGATTTTGATGAACTTGCAGTTTCAGTGACATTGAAACTTTTTTCAAGTTTCCTCATCAGAGACTGTTGAGCTTTCTTGTAGATGGACTGCATTTTCCTTTTTATGTTTCTTTGGTAGAAAATCTGAAATCCAATTTTTATCAAGATAGTTTTTGAATTACATATTTCCCAATTCATACATAAAATCTTCCATATTGGAGAATTTATATACAAATACGGTAATTCTATTTTCATAAAGTTTTATTAAAGCATTTTCATAAGAATAGTGTGTCTATCATTTTTCTCAAATTCAAATTGTACCTAAATGAATAATTTTACACTGTACATAAAGTTCTATCCAACAAGAAATTAGACTTAAAGATGTTCCTATGTAAAACTGTGTATCATGGTAAACTTACATTGTCATATTGAAGTTACTGTAAGTTGTCCAAGAACTTTTTCAACTTTTTTCTATGTTTTCAACAAAATCTTCAAGTTCTGATTCACATGAATCTATGGACTGAGCTTCATCAGTACTAGGAGAACTTGGGGTATATCAGAATAATAAAGATTCAAGCTCTGGGTTATTATTCAGTGTCTTTCAACAATTGGAGCAAAGCCACGTTTCAAATGTTAATTTCCCTTTACATTTAACAATGAGATTCTCATTAACTTTTCTAAGATTTTTGAAAAAAAAATTTTCATGCATTTTTAGTGAATCAGAACAAAATCTGGTCATTTCAAATGTAATATAAGTGCTGGAACAAAAAAAAAAATTTAATTAATTTTTTTAATAGTATATATATATATATATATATATATATATATATATATATATATATATATATATATATATATATATATATATATATATATATATATATATATATATATATATATATATAGTTAAAGGTTAAGAAGTTGTCTGACCTTCGATATTTAGAAATATCAATATATGGAAATATTGATATATGGAAACCAATATATCAATGCAAATTTTTTGACATTTGTAGTATTATTATTTAGCTTTCATTTCATTTATACCTATTAATATTATTATTATTATTATTATTATTATTATTATTATTATTATTACTATTATTACTATTATTTAGTTTTCTAGCGTACTTAGTTTGACTTATCATAACCTGCATGACTGAAGTCTGGTGTGTGATACAGTCCTTAACCGATAGATGAAAATTTCAAAATATTTATATAAAAATATTGATATACAAAAAAATATATATATATATATATATATATATATATATATATAATATATATATATATATATATATATATATATATATATATATATATATATATATATATATATATATTATATATATATATATATATATATATATATATATATATATATATATATATATATATATATATATATATATATATATATATATATATATATATATATATATATATATATATATATATATATATATATTAGGGATGCACTGATTAATCGGTAGATAATCGGTAATCGGCCATTCACACGATTGATCGGCCGATTGCTTAAATCCTTTACCAGAACAAACCAACCTTTACAAGACCATTTCATAACTGCCAAGTTAATCATCAGATAGCTTCGACGCAGTAACAAATAACAATACCAATGTAATTTTCAAAATTGTTAGTCGTTTTGTGTCTGGCTGCTATTATGGCTTTTGCCTTTTTTTTTTTTTTACTTTATTAAGAAATCATTCATAAATTATTAAACATTAACATATTATAATTGACTCATTGTTAATACAAATACTAAAAATACATGCATACAAAGTGCATAAAAATACTACTAAATTTTGGCAGTTTTCCTTGTTTTCTGTTTATACTGTTGCCTCTTCAATTTATGTTGTCTTCTATCTCAGCTCTCAAGCTCATCAGTATTTAAAGTTCAATACTCTTAAGTTATAATGCAGAAACATAAGAGTTTCCCCATTTTCAGGACACAGCCTATTCCATGTAGATTCCTAGATATTACCACCTGTACTAAAGAGTCTTTCACTCTCAACAGATGATGGTGGTGCGCTTAAATATTTTGAAGCCAAACTGCTCAATATTGGTAAAGTCTCCCGTGTCTTTTTCCACCAAAGAAATGGGTTTTCGCTTCTTTGAAGTGTTGGTAGAGTTAAATATTGATCCAGTTCCTTTGCGCATTTACGAGTAACAGATTTACTCTTCTTGAGTTTGGGTTGCACATCTGTTGTACTTGCAACGTCTAAGTCTGAATTTATTTTCATAGGCTTATTTGACTCAAAATCATCTAACAGTTTTAGGTACACTTTCATAAGTTTCATTATCTTGATCATCATTAGAAGAGCTGTCTCCTGTTTGACTATCAATAGAATTTATCTCAGCTTGATGTTCTACAATATCTATAACCCATTTCTTAATAGTGTCTTCTTTAATGTCATCCTTTTGAAATTTCAATTTAAATCTGGGATCGAGAAAAGTAGCCAAGCACAGAAATTTAAGTATGATGTTAATCTTTTTTCAGTTGATGCACTGAATTCTTCAACAGTTGAAATAATTCCAGTAAATTCACCAGTAGGTTTGGTAGCTTTTAATAGAAATAATCTGAGAGCTAATATTGTAGGAGATTATCATTGATATAGTTGATGTTCTGTTACTTGATTCTTTGCTGATGTCTTCAAATGGACTTAATAACTGGACAACTTTTTCAACAATTGTCCATTGGTAACTTGATAAAGTTGGAATGTTATTGTCAACAGCATACATTATAAGAGCTTTTCGCTGTTCTAAATTTCTTTTCAGCATATAATATGTTGAATTCCAACGAGTAGACACATCTTAAATCAGTTTATGTTTGTCTAATTTAAGCTGCTCCTGGATTTCGGTTAATTTGCTAATCGCTAATGGAGAATGATTAAAGTGTGAGACTATTTTTCTGCTAATTGCAATTATATTGCTCACAGCCTTTTGCGAAAATATTGATTCATTTACTGAAAGTTGCAATGTGTGTATGAAACATGATAGTGACTGTACACCACACTCCCTCATACCACCAACCATATTTGCGGCGGAATCTCGTAGTACAAGAAAAATTTTGTTGGAGATCTTATACTCATTCAGAACAATGTGTAGTTGTTCACTTATTATTTCAGCTGTATGTGAACCAGGGAAAGGAACAACTCTAAGCACAGCTCTACATTGTTCAAACTCATCTGAAAGCCAATGGCCTGTCACACTCAGAAATGGAGCATTATTTGTTGAAGCTGTCCAAATGTCTGTGGTCAAAGAAAGACTGCTAATTTCATCGAGCGATGTCTGAATTTTTGCTTTTACTTTCATAAATATATCCGGGATTATTTTGTCTGTGAAATATTTTCTTGATGGAATTCTGTAATTAGGACAGAGTTTTGCAATAAGCCTTTGGAATCCAATGTCAGATGTTAAAGAATATGGTTGAATATCAACAGCTATCATTTCTCCTATCAAATAATGTATTTCTTGGGACTTGTGATCGTTAATATTCCAAATTTTACTCTTTACTAAAACTGATTCATATAGTTGGTTGAAACTTTTTTTGGAGGCTCATAGTTGCTGCAACTTGCTTCTGAAGTACTTGGCTGTGACCAATCATATTGCCTTTTCAGCTTATCCGTTTCAGCTTTTGCTTCATCTGAATGAATTTTCTTAATGTGGTTCAACATATTTGTCGTTGTATAACTTTTTGCAGATTTGCCACCTCTTGATATGGTGGCTTTACATAATTTACAAATACATTTACTGTTATCCTTAGGATGAACATCAAAATACTTCCAACAATAACTGGTTGACATACTGCTTTCGTTATAAAGTGTAATTAATATTTAATTATTTATATTTCTATAATCGAGATTCTAGAATCTAGAGTTATCTTTAAAATTTAAAATTTTTATTTTTTAATATATATATCTGAAAAGTAAGCAATAAAAATGATTTAATAATGAAAACATGCATAGTTATTAGTAATAAATAATAATGTTGATAACTGCTTTTTCTCAGTATTAATTTAAATTAATAATAAGTAATAATTTATTATTAATTAATTAATAATAACTCATTACTTTTTAGGTGTCATTGATGAAAGGCCGATTAATCGGTAATCGGCCTATTAATCGATAATCGGCTACTTGGCTTATCGGTGCACCCCTATATATATATATATATATATATATATATATATATATATATATATATATATATATATA
>SEYY01011862.1:0-47067 GCA_009176605.1 Armadillidium nasatum | reverse complement strand
ATTCTTAAACCAGGAAAATTACATACTGATCCATCATCTTACAGGCCAATTGCATTAACAAGTCTGTGCAAATTAATGGGAAAAAATGGTATTAAAGAGACTCTTATTATATGTACAAGAACATAATGTGCTTTCACCTAATCAAAGTGGCTTTAGGAAGAACTTTTCTACGACAGACAGTCTTTTATTTATGGAATGTAGTATACAGGAGGCTTTTATCAAAAATGAATATATGGTGGCTGTTTTTCTAGACATTGAAAAAGCTTACGATACAGTTTGGATTAATGGACTTTTATTAAAACTTCATGATTTGGGACTGAAAGGAAACCTTCCAGTATTTATAGGGAATTTTCTGCAAAATAGAAAAATCCGGGTACAGATTAGAAATTCACAGTCAGAATTATTTCACATGGAATTTGGAGTACCACAAGGTAGTGTCCTAAGTCCATGCTTGTTTTCCTTGATGATAAATGATGTTTTTAAGGAATGCGATTCAGATATCCGCTACTCCTTATACGCAGATGATTGCGCTTTATGGGTATCAGATCCAGATTTATATACAGCTCTTGGAAAAATACAAGATGCACTTGAAGTTGTTTCCCAGTGGTCTGAGGAGTGGGGTTTAAATTTTTCTCCTAAAAAAAACAAAAGCTATATTATTTACAAAAAGGCCCTATGACTATATACCATTATTATCCTTATGTGGTTCAGAAATTGAATTACACAACTACACATAAGTTCTTGGGTTTAAATTTTGACTGTAATTTAACATGGAAGTGTCATGTGAAGGAATTAACACAAAGAAGTGAAAAAGCCTTATTATTATTGAGATATATTAGTTAGTAATATTTATGGGGTTGACAGAGAAATATTACTATATCTGTATAAGGTAATTGTCAGATCAAAGATAGATTATGGATGTTTCATCTATGACTCATTGTTTGAAAGCAATTCATTGAAACTGGATCGAATCCAATATCAAGGCATAAGACAAGCAGTGGGAGCTCTAAAATGTACAAGAGTTGATTTCCTAGAGGAAATGCTCATATGATGCCATTAAATATAAGACGTACATTATTTGGACTTAATTATTTTTCCAGTAGACTTTATAGGTATGATCACAAAGTAAGTAAATTTTATAATGATTACTATATTTATGATTTCTTTAAAAATAGACCTTACCAGTTGTCATGTGTTGGTAGATTGAAATGCTTAATGAAGGAATATGATCTTCCTATTCAGAAGCTAGCAAAAATTCCTATAATAGCCATTTTGACATTTGATGATGATTTTGTAAATTATGAAAAAAAGTACAACTTCACATGAAATATATAATCTTTTATTTATAGAAAAGATTAATGCTTTACAGATAAAAAATTACAATATAAGCTTTACAGATGGTTCCAAGATAAATAATGAGGTTGGATGTGCATTTCTTTACAATGATCATATATTTCAATATAATTTACCGAATATAGCTCAGTCTTTACTGCTAAGGCATATGCGATATATAGATCCATAATTTTTTTAAAATTCTAAACCTCACTATAAATTGGCGATTTTTACTGATTCTTTTTCAGTATTTCAGGCTCTTCAAAGTAATACTACACACCATTATTTAATTTATAAGATAAGAAATATTTGTAATTTGAACTGTAAGAAAGTTTTACTTATATGGATTCCAGGGCATGTGGGAATTAAACAGCATGATAGAGTAGACATTGCAGCAAAAGAATCAGCTGTCCTTGGAATGCCAGTTAATATAAACATCTCCTTATCAGAATTTAAAAATAAAATATCTCAAATACGCAGTCAGACATGGCAAAGTCAATGGAACAGGTGTAGAGGATGGTTACCAGCAATTAAGCCATTGATCCAGGATTGGAGTGATACATACAAATAAATAGAAGAGAACAAGTAGTTCTGTCAAGATTGCGCCTTGGACAACATTGTTTGAGAATATTCATTATTTTGAAAGATCAAATGTTAAATTATGCTCACATTGTGATGTCAGGCTGAGTGTTACACACATATTTATGATCTGCCCTTTATTCATACAACAGCAAATCTATTTAAGACATAAATGTCAAGAGTTGAAATTATCATTTGATATAAATGTTTTGCTCTCATCAGTATTTCCAGAGGGTGTTATAATCCAATTTTTAAAGACTGCAAAATATTCTCCATTATATAATAAAAATGATTAGATATCATCTGATTTCTTGATAAAAGTTTTGATATAAAATGTAAATGATAATTATTTAAACACAGAAAACAAAAGAAAGAGAAAAAGAATGTGTGTTTAATATTCAAAATGGCGAATATAAATGAATATAGGCAGACACAGAGAACAGCTTTCTAATCTACCCTATATTCATATTTATATTTTCGCCATTTTGAATAATATAACAACACACATCTCCTCTTTTTCTCTTTCTCTTTGTTTTCTGTGTTTAAATAATTATCATTTATATTTTTATAACAAAACTCCCACCAAGAAATCAGACGATATCATAATCATTAATATATTTATATGCTAGAGAATATTTTGCAGTCCTTTAAAAATTGGATTATAACACCCTCTGGAAATATTGATGAGAGCAAAACATTTATATCAAATGATAATTTCAACTCTTGACATTTCTGTCTTAAATAGATTCGTTATTGTATGAATAAAGGGCAGATCAAAAATATGTGTGTAACACTCAGTCTGACATCACAATGTGAACACAATTTTACGCTTGATTTCTCAAAATAATGAATATTCTCAAACAATGGTGTTCCAAGGCGCAATCTTGACAGAACTACTTGTTCTCTTCTATTTATTTTGTATGTATCACTCCAATCCTGGATCAATGGCTTAATTGCTGGTAACCATCCCCTACACCTGTTCCATTGACTTTGCCATGTCTGACTGCGTATTTGAGATATTTTATTTTTAAATTCTGATAAGGAGATGTTTATATTAACTGGCATTCCAAGGACAGCTGATTCTTTTGCTGCAATGTCTACTCTATCATGCTGTTTAATTCCCACATGCCCTGGAATCCATATAAGTAAAACTTTCTTACAGTTCAAATTACAAATATTTCTTATCTTATAAATTAAATAATGGTGTGTAGTATTACTTTTAAGAGCCTGAAATACTGAAAAAGAATCAGTAAAAATCGCCAATTTATAGTGAGGTTTAGAGTTTAAAAAAAGTAAGGATCTATATATCGCATATGCCTCAGCAGTGAATACTGAGCTATAATCAGGTAAAAAATATTCATATATATGATCATTGTAAAGAAATGCACATCCAACCTCATTATTTATCTTGGAACCATCTGTAAAGCATTAATCTTTTCTATAAATAAATGATTATATATTTCATGTGAAGTTGTACTTTTTTCATACTTTACAAAATCATCATCAAATGTCAAATTTAGATGGCTATCATCAATTTTTAGAGGAATTTTTGCTAACTTCTGAATAGGAAGATCATATTCCTCCATTAAGCATTTCAATCTACCAACACATGACAACTGGATAAGGTCTATTTTTAAAGAAATCATAAATATAGTAATCATTATAAAATTTACTTACTGGGTGATCATACCTATAAAGTCTGCTGGAAAAATAATTAAGTCCATTAATAATGTACGTCTTATATTTAATGGCATCATATGAGCCTCTGGCCTCCAGGAAATCAACTCTTGTACATTTTAGAGCTCCTACTGCTTGTCTTATGCCTTGATATTGGAAGTCAATCCAGTTTCAATGAATTGCTTTCTGATAGTGAGTCATAGATGAAACATCCATAATCTATCTTTGATCTGACAATTACCTTATACAGATATAGTAATAATTCTCTGTCAACCCCATAAATATTACTACTAATATATCTCAATAATAATAAGGCTTTTGCACTTCTTTGTGTTAATTCCTTTACATGACACTTCCATGTTAACTTACAGTCAAAATTTAAACCTAAGAACTTATGTGTAGGTGTGTATTCAATTTCTGCATCATTTAAGGATAATAATGGTATATAGTCATAGGGCCTTTTTTATAAATACCATAGCTTTTATTTTTTTAGGAGAAAAATTTAAACCCCACTCCTCAGACCACTGGGAAACAACTTCAAGTGCATCTTGTATTTTTCCAAGAGCTGTAGATAAATCTGGATCTGATATCCATAAAGCGCAATCATCTGCATATAAGAGGTAGCGAGTATCTGAATCGCATTCTCTAAAAACATCATTTATCATCAAGGAAAACAAGCATGGACTTAGGAACACTACCCTTGTGGTACTCCAAATTCCATGTGAAATAATTCTGACTGTGAATTTCTAATCTGTACCCGAATTTTTCTATTTTGCAGAAAATTCCCTATAAATACTGGAAGGTTTCCTTTCAGTCCCAAATCATGAAGTTTTAATAAAAGTCCATTAATCCAAACTGTATCGTAAGCTTTTTCAATGTCTAGAAAAACAGCCACCATATATTCATTTTTGATAAAAGCCTCCTGTATACTACATTCCATAAATAAAAGACTGTCTGTCGTAGAAAAGTTCTTCCTAAAGCCACTTTGATTAGGTGAAAGCACATTATGTTCTTGTAAATATAATAAGAGTCTCTTTAATACCATTTTTTCCCATTAATTTGCACAGACTTGTTAATGCAATTGGCCTGTAAGATGATGGATCAGTATGTAATTTTCCTGGTTTAAGAATAGGTACCATCAATGATATTTTCCAATCCTCTGGAAAATCTCCTGACTGCCATATAAGATTAAAAAACTTTAAAATAATTTTTTTATTCTCTTCTACAAGATGCTGGAAGAATGGGTATATTAACATATCTTGCCCTGGAGAAGTGTTTTTCTTAACTCATAGAAAAAGGTTGATTATATAAATATTGCGAATCAGTTTCAAAATTTAATTTCAAAATTTCTTTTTCAACCATATGATAAACAAATGGTTCTTTATGAAATAGTATACTATTAGTTTTTAGCGAATTGAAAAGCTAATTCATTTACCTCTTCAACTGGTTCTTGCAGTGTATGTTTCTCATTTTCAAGTTGTAATATGATAGGAGTTTCTTTATACCTGTTCGTTTTCAAAATCTTTACTTTATCCCAAACTTGAGATAAAGTTGTATGATCATTGGTACTTTTAAGGTATGTATACCTAAAAGATCGTTTTGCCATTTTTACCTCATTTCTGGATTTTGCTTTAGTTCTTTGATAATTTATTTGATTTGCGTTATAGGATGTGCTTTGAAAATTCTATACATTTTATATTTTTCTTTTATAGCTCTCTCACATTCTTTAAACCACCATGACTTATACCTTTTTTGAACAACTTTTGAAGAACTTAATTTGAATGTATTGGTAGCCATTCTTGTAAAAGCTTCTACAATTAAATTAATAGAAGTAATATCCTGGGTAAGATCTATTTCTGGTAGTTTAAGATTGTTTTCAAAGTCTATCCACTTTTTTTTTATCATCAATTATCTCTTTTGTTTTTTTCTCTCTCATAGTATATAGTTCACTTGCAAACATTAGAATTGGATAGTGATCACTTCCTAAAGTATTTTTAAATGTGGACCACACAAATTCTCCCAGTAAATTCGAAGTTGAAATAGAAAGATCTAAAGTTGAAGTTTAGCCATTTAAATCACTAACAAAAGTTGGGACAGACTCATTAATCAATACCATATCTCTTCTTTCTATTAATTCATATAATTTTTCACCTCTTAGCATTATTTTGTGGTGAGTCCCACAAGGCATGATGGGCATTAAAGTCTCCAAGTAACAACATAGGATTATCCTTAGGCAATAGTTTAATTACATTTTCAAACTGTTCCACTGTTCCATTTAACGATGGTGGAATGTAAATATTACATACAGTAATGTGTTTTGTTTGCTAAAAATTTGCACTGCAACAACTTCCAAATCTGTTTTTAATTTTATCTCAAAAAAATGGACAAAATTCTTAATTCCTATCAGAACTCCCCCTCCCTTATGGTCTCTATCCTTACGAAAAATATTAAAGTTCTGAAAAACTATAATTTTTTCTTTTGCTAGGAATGTTTCTTGTAGAACGAAAATATTTAAAGGAAAAAGCATTTATTAAATATTCTAAGTAGGATTTATTTGTTTGAAACCCTCTAATATTCCACTGACATATATTTAGTTTCATTATCCATTGTAGTAGTATATGCAGTAAAATTTCTAAGATTGCTTATTTACTGAATTTATATCTCCAAATAGGAGCTTATAAGCATCTTTTTTGTTAAAGGAATTGAGGACAAATTAAGTCTACTTAAAATTACAGGAATATTTTCAGATATTTCAATTTCATTTGTTTTCTGAATCATCAGTTGTCCAATTTTTGTTATTGATGAAACAATTTTATTTTTCTCTATATTTATTGTACTATTCCTTGGGTGATTATTATGATTTAAAAGTATTTTAGAATTTTCCGTTACTGAAGTTTCTGCCTGAGCTGTTTCTATATTATCATTTCTGCTTCCCATTTCTCTAGTCTTATTCACTACAGCAGCATATGTTCCTTTTGTAATTGAAACTCTTGATTGTATATTTTCATACTGTTGTTTAAATAATCTCCTAGCATTATCAAATGTAGTTTTCTGATCAACTTTTATCTTTATTATCTTTTTCTCTCTAAAAAATGCATACAATTTCTAGAGTAAGCTGGGTGACTTTCATTACAATTAAAGCACTTTGGTTCACAATTTCTAGGGCATAATTCTGTATTGTGTGATTCAGCACAAAATCCACACGCTGCTGAACTTCTACAATTTTTACTACCATGTCCAAACTTTTGACATTGATAACACCTTAGAGGACTTGGGTAAAAAATTCTTAATTTGTAAGTTAAATATCCACAATATATGCATTCTGGTAATTCTGTACCACCAAACGTAAGAATTAAAATACTTGTGGGGTTCTTTTCCTTACCTCTATAGATTCTTCTGACATGTACCACATTTTCTGATTTTAAAACATTTAGTAATTCTTCTTCATTTAAACTTGCCAACTCTGGTGCTAGAATTGTTCCTTGACTTGTATTCAAATTTTTAGCAACTGTTACTTCTATAGGTATAGTTCCATTGATGATAGATTTTGCCTGTAACAATCTCCTTACCTCTATAGATTCTTTTGACATGTACCACATTTTCTGATTTTAAAACATTTAGTAATTCTTCTTCATTTAAACTTGCCAACTCTGGTGCTAGAATTGTTCCTTGACTTGTATTCAAATTTTTAGCAACTGTTACTTCTATAGGTATAGTTCCATTGATGATAGATTTTGCCTGTAACAATCTCCTCGTCTGAATTTTATTGTAAGTTTCTAGTAATAAACTCTCTGATCTACAATACCTTGCAGTTTTGATTGGTCCTCCCGTGATATTTTCAATAGCAAGTCTCAATACAAATGGATTTATTTTCTTCAATACTTGATTTGAAACCACAGTTTGAAGATATAAAAATCTAACATTATCAATATTCTCAGGTTATTTATTATTTAGTACATTATCAATACTACCAGATGTATTTAATATTGGAGAAGTTATCTTATCTGTAAACATGTTTAACTTCCTCTTCCTTGATTGGCCAAACCCTAAAATATTATGTTCTTCATTAGTCTCTATTTGGAAAGGCTGAGTTGCATTCATACCATCTAAAGTTTTATCTTAATGTTGTATCTCTATCAATAAATCCTCTCTTGAAGTCGTAAGACTTTCAATAGAACCAAAGTTTGGCCTAACCTCGCGAATGTCGGATATGTCAGCTCGTAAACTTTTTTTTTAAAAATGACACAAAAAAAAAAAAAAAAAAAAAAAAAAAAAAATATATATATATATATATATATATATATATATATATATATATATATATATATATATATATATATATATATATATATATATATATATATATATATATATATATATATATATATATATATATATATATATATATATATTCTTATGCATTCTATGAGATATAGGCTATATTAGTGTAACTTCTTGCAATATTGGAAATTATTCCAGCTAGAATTCATCAGTTTTGGCAACCATGGCTTTGAGCATATTTTATTTTGTAGCATCCGAAAGCTATGATCAGAGTCTTGTTTGTTATGAAGACTTACAATTTTATAGGTGAAAAGTATGTGCAGATATTTATTGGTTGAGACGTTGAGTAAATGATGAGATATAGATCTCTAATGGTAATAGTTTTGGTTTTATTCTTATTTGTACTGCATTTTCTAGGTTCTGTGCAAAAATGGTTAAAATCGGTTAACAGGCCACTCTGACAAACATACCGGTGGCATTGATAATAGTTGAAATTATCTAAAATGTTGATTTAGGAGAAAGAAGGAAAAAGAATGTTATCTATTTTGGAATCAGTAAAATTAGGAGGTAATTAGACAACAAATAAAAATAATTGTAGAGTTCACAGTAGGGTTTTTTATTTGTGTGTGTGTAAGAGACCATTACCCCATTTTGAACAACATATTTGGTAATATTTTAGTGACAGATCCCAAATTTTTTTTTTCTACTCAGCCTAATTACAAAAACGAAATGATCAGAATTTTTATTTTTTTTATGGTTAATCGACAAACAAAAAATGATTTTGTAAAAAAAAAAAAAAAAATTTTTAACATGAAAATTATTTTATTTTTAATGTGATGTCAAAAGATCTTTCAATATAGCAGAAAAGGGCACAGTGACATAGTCCTTTAAAGGTTGTCTATGCTTTCAGGTTATTGCCATTTTTTTTTTATTTCACCCCTTTAAAAAAATTTTTTTTGGTTTATATATATATATATATATATATATATATATATATATATATATATATATATATATATATATATATATATATATATATATATATATATATATATATATAGGTAAAGGTGGCTTAGGTATAGAATGTTTCAGAGTTTTGATATTTTTTATATCAATATTTTGAAATTTTGATTTTAATTGGTATCTCATTGCAACGTTTTTATATAGGTTAGGCCTGTATTTTACGGCAACTTAGGTAGTTCTGGTTATGATAACTCGAACTAGGTACGCTAGAAAACTAAATAATAATAATTATAAAAATAATTGAATAATATTTGAATAGGCATATCGAT
Source organism: Armadillidium nasatum (assembly GCA_009176605.1). NCBI lineage: Eukaryota > Metazoa > Arthropoda > Malacostraca > Isopoda > Armadillidiidae > Armadillidium > Armadillidium nasatum. Next base: position 37,906 of record SEYY01011862.1, on the reverse strand, counting down.
GTTTCAATATATCAATATTTTCGAATATCAATATTTTCAAAACATCGAAACTCAGAAACATTCTATACCTTTACCGGTAAAGGTATAGAATGTTTCTGAGTTTCGATGGTTTGAAAATATCAATATTGATTGATATATTGAAACATCGAAATGCCTATTCAAATATTATTTTAATTATTTTTATAATTATTATTATTTAGTTTTCTAGTGTACCTAGTTTGACTTATCATAACCTGAACTACCGAAGTTGCTGTAAAATACAGGCCTAACCTATACAAAAATGTTGTAATGAGATACTGATTAAAATCGAAATTTCAAAATATTGATATAAAAAAATATCGAAACTCAGAAACATTCTATACCTAAGCCTTATATATATATATATATATATATATATATATATATATATATATATATATATATATATATATATATATATATATGGCTTAGGTGGAGATTGTTTCTGAGTTTCGATATTTTTTATATCAATATTTTTTATGTCGATATTTTATTTTGATCGATATTTTCCTGCCTATAATTAGCCCTAGGCTACTATGTCGTGCAAACGTTCTTGTGTACGTTAGGTCTCTTTTACGGCAAATTCTTGTGTAGGTTAGGCCTCTTTTTACGGCAATTTCGGTAGTTCAGGTTATGATAAGTCGAATTAGGTTCTGCTAGAAAAGTAAGTAATAATAATTGTGTCTATGTCTAGTAATAGTACCTCGTACCTCTGACAACCTCTCTTGTTTACGATAGGCTTCTCCGATATTTTCGATTTTCGATAATTTTTAACAATCGAAACTCAGAAACAATCTCCACCTTTACCTATATATATATATATATATATATATATATATATATATATATATATATATATATATATATATATATATATATATATATATATATATATATACATACATACATACATACATACATACATACATACATACATACACATACCGGTATATATATAAAACAATCCACACCATTTACAATGCAAAAAACAACCCACCACCTACACACTAAACATTAACAAATCCTACAACACAAACCCCACTGACCCCCAAACAACATATCAACTTACTGGCCACACATTTCGCTAAACAAAGCCACTTATCCACTCACCCCCAAAACAGGAAGATAATCAGAAAACTGAAAAACTACACAACAACCAAAATAACTTAATCTTCATCACTCGCACAAACATACAAAACACCATCAAAAAATCTCCAGCAACAGGACCAGACAACATATCAAACATACACCTAAAATACCTATCCAACCACACACCTAACCACCATCTTCAATAAATCCATCCAACTCAACTATATCTCTCCCCAATGGAAAAAAGCACTAATCATACCTAAACTAAAACCGGGCAAAGACCCATCAAACCCCTCTTCATATCGCCCAATCTCCCTCTTATCCACAATCTCAAAACTACTTGAAAAACTAATACTAAACTCTATCCTCCAATTCATCCTACCACAAAGCTTCCAACACAGTTTTAAACCCAACCACTCCACCACCACAGCACTCACTAACATCATTCAACCAATAATAAATGGACTAAACCAACAACCAACTCACAAAACAATAATAATAGCAATAGACATAAACAAAGCTTTCAGTACAGTCCCGAGACAATCTAATCCACAAACTCCTCCAATCCAATATCCCAACAAACACCAAGAAATGGATAGCCAACTTCCTATCAGGAAGAACTGCCCAAATACAACACTACATTCAAAAATCTCGGACCATAAACATTAGAAACGGAGTACTCCAAGAAGCCATACTATCCCCTACACTATTTAACCTATCCACAGCAGACTTTCCTCAACCCCAAACCACACACACCCATATTACATCATACGCCGACAATATAACTATTGCCACCACCCACAAAAATCTCGATACCACAACAATAATCACACAAAATTACTTAGCATAAATTCAAACATGGCTAACAGAAAACTGGATGAAGGCATCCCCAAACAAATCCTCCATAACTCTCATAACAGACCGACACGTATCCAACACCCACCCACAAGTTCTCCCAAATAACACACCCATACCCCTCAATAAAACTCCAAAAATTCTCGGCCTAACCTTCAACACCCACCTTACCTTCACCAAACTCATCCAAATCACCACAACAGCCGCAAACAGAAAACTCAACATTCTCAAGACAGTGGCCAACACAGACATTAACAACATACAAACCTCTATTTCCATCTACAAACAATTTATCCACCCTACCATCAACTATGCCTCCCCTGTCTGGCACCCAATGCTCTCCAAACAAAACTTAAAGGAACTTCAAATAACACAAAATAGAGCCCTTTGCACAATTACCGAATGCACACCCACAACCCCTCAATAACACTTGCATAATGAAACCAAAATATTACCTCTAGATAACCACCTCAAAATGATAGCCACTCAATTCTACTCAAAAACCCTTCTACCCACACACCCATGCCACCAAACTCTCCTACATCCAACTGAACACAGATTAAAACAGCCACCATCATCCACAGCTACCTTCTACAAACCAATCCTAAATCACATCCCCCCATCCCCTCCCAACACCACAATAACCAAACATATTCATACTCAACTAACCCATTCCTACTTGACAAACAGACCTCCAAACAACATTCTTAACACACACCCTCCCAAAATAAATCCCAACTTCAACAACCTTCCAAGACACTCACAAATCTCCCTATCAAGGCTGAGATGTGGGCACCATCCAACTTACAACAATACAAACACAAATTCCATATAAACCAGACAACATCTCCCACTTGCACCAGATGTGGAGAGTCCCTGGAGACCGTGTGCACTTCCTGTTACTCTGTTTTTCTAATTCTCGCCCCAGAATCTTCTGGGACATCTCTGCCTTGAGTGATCTCTGGAGGAGGCCGACTACGGTGGGTGGTTTCATTAGCGAAGTGTGGCCACCCCAGCATGGGGTGGTCAGGGGTTTAGAAGGTAAAAAATATATATATATATATATATATATATATATATATATATATATATATATATATATATATATATATATATATATATATATATATATATATATATATATATATATATATATATATATATATATATGGAGAGAGAGAAGAGAAAAGTAATATAAGTAAAAATTTTATTACCACTACTGACAGGTTGGGGAATAGAGCCCCGGTTGACAAATGATCGTGTGCCATGCATTTATGATTTCGTTGCTGTCCTGCAAGCATTAAAAGAAAAGCAGTTTCATCAATTTTCTTTAACAGAGTGTTTAAACCCCTTAAAGTCCATCCTTTTGTGAGGGAATTCATGTAATAATTTCATTTTGCTATACTTCTTCATTTGATAATGTTTAATAAGAATTTTATCTTCTTTGTTAAAAGGCATTATCTCAAGGATATAAATTTCTGAAAGAAGATTAAGCTTTTTATATAGTTTGAAATTTTTTTTTTATCAAAAACCAACAAAGGAAGAATTTTAAAATTTTTTCTTATAAATAAACCATCAATTATACTCTTTAATTTTGAATTATCTGCATTGGATAATTATTGAGTTATTGATAATTTTAAAATGTTTTTTTTTTTTTTTATTATATATTATATATATATATATATATATATATATATATATATATATATATATATATATATATATATATATATATATTATATATATATATATATATAAGTAGAGATAAATATGCTTAGCTCTATTTACTTTGTTACAAACTGCTTGGTTTATAAGCATTTATTTATTATATATATATATATATATATATATATATATATATATATATATATATATATATATATATATATATATATATATATATATATATATATATATATATATATATATATATATATATATGGGGTAAAAAGTGAACACTACCACCTGACATATTTTTTTGACATATTTTTTTGAGATTATCAAAATGTTCTGTAGTTAATAAACGTTATTTATTTTAAAGCAGTAAACTATTATTTTTTTATGTAAATGATGCAAACAAGTTAATATTTTTAACTAGGAATAGGCTGGATATATCAGGTTGCTATCTGGTTATCTACTCTTTTTTCCTGACTTTTTTTTTTGGTTATCCTGCTATCCAGCTGGATACCCAGTAAAAATTAATTTTTAAATAGGCCTATTAGAAAGAACTAATTTTTGAATTTTTAAAATATTTCAATATTTTCTATCTTGTTTTTTCTATAAAATGGTATCTTTGGCTATTCATTTTAAATTTATATATATATATATATATATATATATATATATATATATATATATATATATATATATATATATATATATATATATATATATATATATATATATATATATATATATATATATATTCAATATTAACAATATGAATTTAAATTAATATATAGTAATTTTAGTCAGATATTAAGTTTTTGAAAATTACTGGATATCCAATTTCCAGTAATTCAGCAAATTTGCTATCTGGCCTATCCATATTTTAAACAAAAACATTTGCCAAAATTTTGAATTAAATTTTACATAATTTTTTGCAGAAATTACTAAGATAAAAAGTAAGATATTAAGAGGTCTTACTCAAGTTTTCTTTTTATTTTTGGAAATAATCCATGTAAGTACAGATATTTAAATTTTTTAATAATTATATTTAGTTTCTTTGAAATTCAAAAAAATTTTTTTTTGAGTCCAATATATATTATATCATTTTAATTATTTTTATATACATTTATGAGTATAATCATTTATAGTAATGTTATGCATAAGAAAAAAATACAATTGAGAAGAATAATAAAATTTACAATATTTTATAACATGGTAAGAAATTACATGAAAGAAACTGTATATATACAAAAAAAAAAAAAAAAAAAAAAAAAAACTTTGCCCAATAAACAATAGTACAAAAAATAAATTTATTAAATGAGAAAATAATAACACAGTCTGTACTGTACACAAGTCTGTCAACGTGTCAAGTCATTATAATTTTGTTTTAAAACCTAAATATAATATCAGCTTGATATAATAGAATTTTATTGCCTAATTGGCTAATATTCAGTATCTAATTCAGTGTGGCAGACTGGGAGTAAAATGCCTCCAATTTAATAATAATCCCCAAATTTGGTAAGTAAATGTTGTCCTACTTTTATCATCAAAGTTTTTCCCAGGAAAAACTGAGAAAAAGGTTCATAAAGTAAAGTTTTTCTAATTTTTCATTAATTTTAATTGTATAAGTGTCCTTTTTTTACTTTTAAATTTATATTAAAAAAAAAAAATCCTTTTCAGGTCATTATTACTGTTCCTTGCTAAAGTAATTTCCACCATTTTCTTTTCCTTTCTTATTGATAGTTAAGTTCATTTCTAATTTTCTTATATTTCTCTAAATCTTCTTGCTACTGCACTTGAATATTTTTAAAAATATGTTTTTCAATGATTTTCTTCCTTTTTCTCTACTTCACTGCCTAGATTTTCTCTTTGCCACACTAATTTGTTTTTAAAACATACTGTCTGAATATTAATTAAAATTTATTTGAAACTTTCCCACATGACAACACAATTTTGGTCTTCTAAACTCTGTATCACTGTCAGTTTAAGTATTTCTTGAAATACGTTTCAATCACCATTTCTGAAATATAAAATCTTTTTCTTATTTGTAGTTTGGACCCAGATTGCATATTTGATTTAAATTTAATTATATTAATATCACTAACTCCTAAATTCTCCTACACTTTGACTTCATAATGCTATATTTTCATAAGCTGTTAATATTAACTCTTAACAATGATGTTTGTTTTGTAGATTTATGGTATATATATATATATATATATATATATATATATATATATATATATATATATATATATATATATATATATATATATATATATATATAATATAATTAAATATTATTAATCATTATTGTCACTGGTAAAATACGCATATTTTTTCAATTGTCAACAATTCTTCCAATTATTTTATTGATTAATTTACTTTTTTTTTTTTTTTTTAAAGTTCACATCTCACAGGTATTTCATTATTCGAGGAGAGGAACTTTTCTATGTAGTATATACCTAGGTGTCCCAAGTGGGATTAAACCAGCACCCTCAATTCACGTGAGTTAATCACTTTACCATTTGAGCCATGGGAGACAGCTTATATTGTCTTATAAATGTCTCTCTGCTCCACATTCTTTTATTGAGAGTAAAAGGCTGTTTAGTAGTAAGGATCAAATATATACTCCAAGATGAAATTGAATTAACCCACAAATTAAAGAAAAGATCATTTCTGCATCACAATTTAAGATCTCTAAATTTAAAGTACTGAATCTTGCATGTCTGTCCATGTTCTCATATATTAAAATTTTTAAAATTAATGTTTTGATAATACTGCAGGGTGTCAAAAGCACTCTCGGCTTCAGATATGTGCTTATAGGATATCAGAGTACTGGTAATAAGTTAATAAAATTTGTGTAGGAATATCTTCAATGAATTCATAAATCAGTTGGATGATGAGGAATTCTGTTCAGAATATTTTTCACATAGTCAATTGCCACATTTTCAATATCAGCATGTACTTAATTGAGTCCTACATTGAAGATTGGGTTGTTTCTAGGGATTTTGACCACCAAGGTCATCTAACCTTACCCTAATGGAAATCTTCTTATGGGGCATGCTGAAAAGGAAAGTGTACCGCAACAAGCCATGTACTTTCATGCAGCTAAAAGAGAACATTCGGCAGGGTATTGACACTGTGATTCCCAGTATGTTGGTGGCAACCTTCTGTAACATAGAAAAGCGTGTGCAGGCATATCTTGTTGCTAATGGCAATCATTTCCAACACTTGTCATGATGTCAACATGATTTTCAAACACAAAGGTTTGTTCTTGGCAAATTTTATTTGCTTACGCCTATTACTTTGATATCTAAAAGCTCATATCTGGGGCAGAGAGCGAATGGGACACCCTGTATTATGCTAAATATTAAAATTACATGTCTTTCCACATTTGAATAAGAAAAGTCAGCTTAATTTTTCCATGTTATGAAATTGTTAACATTAAAATAATGGAAATTTAAAAAAATACTTTTTCAATTACATTGTCATATAATATATATATTATATAATATATATATATATATATATATATATATATATATATATATATATATATATATATATATATATATATATATATATATATATATATATATATATATATATATATATTAGGGATGGAGCGATACCATAATTTTTACCGATACCAAGACTTTCAAATTCACCGATACTGATACCAATACCATTTTTAACTGTTAAGAAAAACATTATATTTATATATATATATATATATATATATATATATATATATATATATATATATATATATATATATATATATATATATATATATATATATATATATGATCCCAGTAAGGCTCTATGGACTTGTCAGCGGGTCCAGCACTCGTTTCCATCTAGATCTGTCGGAAATAATTCCATCTTCCACCAACTATTCCACCGTAGGCAGCTGATGTCGCCTCAGTGAATTCCCAACTAAATCCATCCATCTCTCCTTTGTCTCCTTTTCGGTCTTCTTCCTCTTGGCGTCCACTCTCATATATATATATATATATATATATATATATATATATATATAATATATATATATATATATATATATATATATATATATATATATATATATATATATATATATATATATATAATATATAATAAAAAAAAATAGCCTTTTTAAAAAAAAAAAAAAAGGGTGCATAATTAAATTATTAAAAAAAAAAAAAAACACACCCAATCCCGAACCTAACGTTGATCCCTCAGGTAGGCGAAGACAGAGGATTTAGAGAGCTTTTTTATATACAGCAGGAAAAACAGAAGATAGGGAGTTCTACAGAACATATGTGGCTGGAAAGGAGGATTATCCAGTATCCACTATGTAAAAAGCCTCGAGTTTGCAATGCTCATTCAAGGTTCTTGTGCAAGCAAGGAACCCATTGTGCTGTCAGAACGACGCAATGGTGGTGGAATGCGAGAGGTTAACTCCCTCGAACACCTAGGTACTACCTCGTTGTAGTACCTATAAAAAAGAGATTGTGGGCCAGCGTTACCTTGCAGAGAAAGAGGGTCAAGTGAGTTTCAAAGTAAGGGACAGCTTATTAGTCTTTTAGCTTTAGACTCAACTTTATCCAAAAGAAGGGTGGAACCTGGACCGCCCCAAATGTGAGAAGAGTACTCCATGCAAGGACGGATAAAACCCTCATATATTTGGAGAATCTGTTTAGAAGAAAAAAATTCCAGCAATCTGAACAGAACTCCCAATTTTTTAGAGGCAACCGTAGCAACCTTTGTGATATGACATTTCCAAGAAAATTTATCTTTTATGTTCAGACCAAGAATATTTTTTGTTATTCATAGGTGAGACGGGAGAGCTATCAAAAGAGATAGGAAAGTTGGGAGGTGTTCTTGAGAGGGAGATAAGAAGTTGAGCTTTCAAAGAGTTGAATTTCACAAGGTGCGGTAGGCCACCGGGAAATCCCATCCATATCGGAGAGATTGGAATCGGAAAACTGAAGACGAGAAGCAACTCTAGAAGCACAAGAGGGAGCAGATTTGAAATGCGTAGAAGAATGGAGAGTTGACTCGTCGGCATAAGAATGAACAGAGTTAGAAGTACAGCTGAGGAGGTCGTTGATGAAAAGTGAGAATAAAGTACGAGATAGAACAGAACCCTGAGGAACACCACAATTAATATATATATATATATATATATATATATATATATATATATATATATATATATATATATATATATATATATATATATATATATATATATATATATATATCCTCTGGTGGGCAAAGACCAGAGACCTGCCAATACCCACCAGAGTTGGGAAACAGCAGGAAATCTGATTGCTAATGGCTGACGTAACCCGATACACGGCGTTTATAAGTGTGCAAGTCTAAGGAAGTTGGGAAAACATATAAAGGGAATGAGTTCCAGACTTTACCAGTAGAGTATATGTAAGAATGAGCATAGCGGTTAAGTCTGAGGTCGGAAAGTTGGACAGAGAAATAATGAGACTATGTAGAAAACCCTGTCGCACGAGCCTTCTCAGTTTAGGAGGCATGCGACGAGGAGTTCAGAAGAGCAGTGTCCGTAGTAATAGCGATAATATTGAGAGAGCGGCGCAATTCGACGGGAAGAGATTGGAGAGAGATAGTAAGAAGCAGGAAAGTTGATGAGACGAAAAACCCTAGACTCCACCTCTTCGAGAAGAGTTGTATGTGTGGAACCACCCCAGGTGTGAGGCGTACTCCATACAGGGGAGAACAGCATCCCTATAAAGCGCAAGCAACTGGGGTGTCGTAAAAATACCATTAAGGCACCTCAGAACTTCCAGCCACTTGGAAGCTTGTTTTGAAAGAGAAGTAATGCGATCTTTCCAAGAAAGATCATGAGAAAAAGAAACAGAGAATATTAAGAACAGATGAAGATTTGAGTTATGTGTTTTCGAAGAAGATATCATAGTTGTGTGGAAGATTGTGCCGAGTAGAAAGATTGAGAAATTGAGTTTTTGAGGCATTGAAAACGACCATGTTTTATCTGCCCCAATTTGAAATAAGAGAAAGATCAGAGGTCAGTTACTCCAATTCATCCTTCTTGAATCTTTTAACTGCTGTTGGGATGGGCGTCTTTCAAATTGAAAGGGGTAACGAAGGGTGGAGTCATCGGCATAGGAGTGCATAGTATAAGGTCATTGATGAAAATTAGAAAAGAGTTGGAGATAGGACAGATCCTTAAGGAGCACCAATATTTATAGATTTATAGGAAGAACTGTGACCGTCTACAACAGCTGCTATAGAACGACCGGAAAAAAAATTAGAGAGAAGGATAGATTCAGAAAGAGGGAGTTTGGAAATTAAAGCTTTGTGCCAGACTCTATCGAAGGCTTTCGATATGTCTAGCGCCACAGCAAAAGACTCACCGAAACCCCGAAGAGCGGAGGACCAAGAGTTAGAAAGTAAAGAAAGAAGATCACTAGTAGAACGTTCTTTTTGAAAGCCATACTGGCGATCAGAGAATTAAGAATTTGGCGATTTGAAGAATTAAGGTGCTTCCAAATCTTCCTGTTAAGGATAGATTCGGAAACTTTAGAAAGAACGTAGGTTAAAGAAATAGGACGTTAGTTAGAGGGTTTAGAGGGGTCCCCTTCTTCGGTACAGTCTGAGCGCACGTTTCCAGCAAGAAGGGAAGGTCGAAGTGAAGAGACAAAGACGAAATAGTTTGCCAAGGCAGTGTGCAAGCTCAAAAGCACAAGTTTTGAGAACCTCAGGAGGAATACCATCAGGACCATACGCCTTCTTAGTGTTAAACTCAGAGAGAGAGAGAGTAGAAATTACATTTTTAGAAGAAGTTATATTGTTAGGCATAACTGAGTTTTAGGGGGTTGAAGGAAGAGGAATAGTTCCGGAATCGTCAAAGGTAGAATTAGAGGCAAAAGTTTGAGAGATGAGTTCAGCTTTAGTTAAGGTAAAATGGCAGTTGTACCATCAGAGGAAACTAGAGGAGAAAGTTAGGGTTGACAATTTTTGCAAAATGCCAGAAGGGCGAAAGGAAAAGAAATCAGAAAGATTATTGCATTTACGGCAGAGAGAAGAGTTTTTTGGAATCTCGAAGAACAGATTTTGCACGATTCCTTGATTGCATCTCTGAGGCTGCTTTGAGTTTCACCATTTTAAAAAATTTTTTTTTTTTTTTTTTTTTTTTTTAGAAAGGCAATGTACGAGTAAGCGCTTGTAAATTTATTGGAACATGAAAAGGCAGTCGGGAGAAGGAGAAGTGGGAGCATAGACTCTCAAATATGAAGCGAGAGTGCACTAGAGACCCTTTGAGAAGGTGTAACGCGAAAAGGAACGAACCCTAGACCATACTGTCACTCCGCGGGTTATGCCCAATAGGGGGTACTTGCATCGCTTTGGACGGTGCTACGTTCTCCCTATATATATATATATATATATATATATATATATATATATATATATATATATATATATATATATATATATATATATATATATATATATATATATATATATATATATATATATATATATATATATATATATTCTTGGTTGCCATCTTAATATGTTACTAATGGATTAATTAAGGATTAAAAATAAAATAAACTATTTATGAAAATAAACCAAATGGTATAAAGTAAATGGCGTGAAAATAAATTGAAAAGCAGTTTCATGCATTTCAAAAAATAAACTTTTATTGGAAAGCAACATATCTTTGTTCTGGAAACAAAATTATCGGGAAACGACGTTTCAAAATATTACGTAATATTAATAAAAAATTACAAAATTTAATTTTAATTAATTAAGTAATTAAAAAAATAAACAATTAAGAATAAGTAGAAATGTTATACAAAGAGATAACTGTCCTAATTTGACCAAAATCAGATCTGTAGTTACAGAGATATATAATATAAGCCCAAAAAAATGTAATTAACGGTTAATTAGTAATTAATTAATTAATTGAAAATTTGTAAAATTAAGAAAAACAATGTTTCGTGGTATTCGAAACTTTACAGTCAAAGAAAATGAACATTCCAAAAAAATGTAAGTCAAAGAGATAAAAAAAAATCTGGTATCGGTACCGGTCAGTTTTAACCGATGTTACCGATACCGATACCTGAAAGCTTGATACCAATACCTAAAAATATACCGATACTTACCGATACCGATACTTCGAACATCGAACTAAGATCTGTATATATATATATATATATATATATATATATATATATATATATATATATATATATATATATATATATATATATATATATATATATATTATATATATTATATATATCTATATATATATATATGAGTATTCAACATTATATATTTATATATATATATTTATATATATATATACACCACCATTCCTTCCTCTATGCTGCTATAGGTAAAAAAGGAATAGGCCTATTTGATATGAATTCCTGGAAGGTATCCCCACAAAATCTCATTAATACATGCTTCAGTAATGCAAATAATGTTTAGATTCTCCTCTATGATGTAACTAATTAGCTTTTTTTTTTTTTTTTTTTTATTATACCTAAGGCTCTGAGCCTTTGATATTCAATATAGACCTATGTTCTTTTTTGTTCCATTATCATCTTTATTTATAATATTATCACCAGTATTACTGATTAGGCATTTAATTCTTATTTCTGTTTATACCATCATTTGTATTATCCTTAAACTTTCCAACCAGCAATTCGGTCTAGAATAAGTCCTTCATCAGTATGCGATAAACATCAAGACTCAAGTAATTTAATACAGTTTAATCTATTGTAGGCATCTTGTATTAAATTAAAAACTTAAATTTCTTCTTAAAATTTATAGTTAGGTAATTCACCACCCAATTAAATCTTGGTGGCTCCATCCATAATATGTAATGTCCTCTTAATAAATTTTGTGAAAAAGTCATTTAGTCTCCATTTCTCTCATAATGAATTGTTTGATTCTCTTAAAAAGGTAAATTCTTAATCTATCAGATTGTTGGTATTTGGATTTATTAACTTTGGGGATAATAATTAAATTTCAATATTTACTATTTATGGTGGTAGCAGCATGAAAAAAATATATCTACTAACATATATATATATATACTATATATATATATGTGTGAGTAGACTACCATACAACTCTCAGTAGTCCATACATTTTAAAGTCTATTTTGTTTCAGAAATTAGGTAAAAATGTCGTCGATATCAGGAGACTCTATATTCCAAAATCTAGGTTACACTAAATCACCTGAAGGAGAAGACTGCTTATATAAAATTTATTGGACTACTAAAATTGGAACGTCTTTTGGATATATATATATATATATATATATATATATATATATATATATATATATATATATATATATATATATATATATATATATATATATATATATATATATATATATATATATATATATATATATATTAAAAGAGTTCATAGGAAACCTAATTTTAAAAGCTTGAGAAGAAACAGGTTAATAAGTTTTAATGGAAACGTTTCATATTTATGACAATGCATATCAGTATAGAAAATAGAATGAATATAATTTTGCAAAATATATTTAACAAAATAATTTAATAAATTTTAATTTTTTATTTTTCAACAGTTGAAAAATATTAAAACAATGATAATATGTGAAGCTTAAAAAAATCTATAAAAAAAAAAAAAGTTGTATTAAATATAAAAAGAAATGTTAACAAGAATAGAAAAGTTAAATAGGGAAAAAATAGACTAGACAATAAAAAGAGAAAGAGATATCCTTTCTCTATAAGTTTTCTAGTTTTAATCTTTTCCCTTCTAACCTTTTTAATAAACTGGTGTACTCTTTCCTCAGTAACATCCACCACCCCAAATGTACTTATTTTGTTCCTAAATGTCATGTCTTTGATACTTTTCTTACATTGGGCCTTTTCCCAATGATCTCCATTTCCAAATTAGGAATATCTTGCACAAACATTTTACATATATATATATATATATATATATATATATATATATATATATATATATATATATATATATATATATATATATATATATATATATATATATATATATATATATATATATATATATATATATCCTCCGGTGGGCAAAGGGAGATTGAGGCCTACTTCCACCGGAGTTGGGAAAGATCTATTATCATGGTCGATGGTGGCCGACGTGCCCAGATACACGGCGTTTGAAAGTATGCAAGTCAAAGGTAAGTTGGGAAAACAGATGAAGGGAGTGTGTTCCAGACTTTACCAGTAGAGTATATGTAAGACTGAGCATAGCGGTTAAAGTCTGGGGTCGGAGAGTTGGACAGAGAAAGGATGAGAATGTGTAGAAAGGCGTGTCGCACAAACTCTTCTCAATGGAGGAGGTATGCGACGAGAGAGTTCAGAAGAGCAGTGTCCGTTGTAATAGCAATAGTAAAGAGAGAGTGATGCAACAATTCGACGGGCAGAAAGAGATTGAAGAGAGTTAGTAAGAGCAGAAGAGTTGATGAGACGAAATGCCCTTGACTCCACCTTCTCTAGGAGAGCTGTATGTGTGTGGAACCACCCCAGATGTGCGAAGCATACTCCATACAGGGGCGAACAACACCCCTATACAGAGCAAGCAACTGGGGTGGTGTGAAGTAATTCTGAAGGCGCCTAAGAACACCCAACCTCTTAGAAGCTTGTTTAGAAAGAGAAGTAATGTGATCTTTCCAAGAAAGATCACGAGAAAAAGAAACACCAAGAATATTAAGAACAGATGAAGGCTTGAGTTGTGTGTTTTCGAAGAAGATATCATAGTTGTGTGGAAGATTGTGTCGAGTGGAGAGATCAAGGAATTGAATTTTTGAGGCATTGAAAACGACCATGTTTTCTCTGCCTCAATTTGAAATACGAGAAAGATCAGAGGTTAGTTGCTCCAAGGCTACCCTTCTCGAGTCTATCAACTGCTGTTGGGTGGGACGTTTTTCAAACTGGAAGGAATAATGAAGTGTGGAGTCATCAGCATAGGAGTGGATAGGAGATTAGGTGATAGAGAGGAGGTCATTAATGAAAAGTAGAAAAAGTGTTGGTGATAGGACAGAACCCTGAGGAACACCACTGTTAATAGATTTAAAGGATGAACGGTGGCCGTCTACAACAGCTGCTATAGAACGACCAGAAAAGAAATTAGCGAGATCACAGAGAGAAGGATAGATACCGAAAGAGGGAAGTTTGGAAATCAAAGCTTTGTGCCAGACTCTATCGAAGGCTTTCGATATGTCCAAAGATTCAAAAAGACAACAAAAGATTCACCGAAATGCCGAATAGCGGAGGACCAAGAGTCAGATAGAAGGGAAAGAAGATCACCCGTAGAGCGTTTCTTGCCCAAGCCATACTGGCGATCAGAGATAAGATTAGAAGAATTGAGATGTTTCCAAATCTTCCTGTTAAGGATAGATTCGAAAACTTTAGAGAGAACGGAGGTCAAAGAAATAGTACGGTAGTTGGAGGGTTGAGAGGTGGTCCCCCTTCTTCGGCACAGGTTGAATGAGCGCACGTTTCCAGCAAGAAGGGAAGGTTGAAGTAGAAAGACAAAGACGAAATAATTTACCGAGGCAGGGTGCAAACTCGGAAGCACAAGTTTTGAGAACCACAGGAGGAATACCATCAGGACCGTACGCTTCTTAGTATTAAGCTCAGAGAGAGCAGAAATGACATCTTTAGAAGAAATTCTAATTTTTGGCATAAATTGAGTTAGAGGGGGTTGAAGGAGGAGGAATAGCTCCAGAATCGTCTAAGGTTGAATTAGAGGCAAAAGTTTGAGCAAAGAGTTCAGCTTTAGAAGAAGGTAAAACAGCAGTTGTGCCGTCGGAAGATATTAAAGGAGGGAAAGAGGAAGAAGCAAAGTTAGAGTTGATATTTTTTACAAAATGCCAGAAAGAAAGTGAAGAATAGGAACCAGAAAGATTATTACATTTTCTACGGAGAAAGGAGTTTTTAGTGTTACGAAGGATAGATTTTGCACGATTCCGGGATGAAATATAAGTAGCGTGAGTTTCTGGAGTTTGAAGATGACGGTAATCCCTGAAGGCAGCATTCCTGCGGCGGATAGCTTCAGAACAAGCAGAGTTAAACCAAGGTTTGTTAGGTTTAGTAGAAGGGAAAGAATATGGAATGTACGCCTCCATGCCAGAGAGAATCACCTCGGTAATGCGTTCTGCACACTCCGAGGGACCCCTCCCACGGAAGCAATAATCATTCCACGGGAAATCGAAGAAGTACGACCGCAAGTCCGACCAGCTTGCGGCACCGAAGTGCCACAAACGTTTCCTTTCTGTAGAAGGTTGTCTTTCCTGCGGAAGACTTGAAGAGATAGAAGAGGATACAGAGATAAGAAGGTGATCGGAGGAACCCAGAGGAGGAAAGAGTTTAACAGTATAAGGAGAAGGATTAGAAGTTAGGAAAAGGTCTAGAATGTTGGGTTCATCTCCAAGACGATCAGGAATACGAGTAGGGAGCTGCACCAACTGCTCAAGGTCGTTTTGGATAGCGAAAAGGAAGGCACGTTCACCAGCTGTATCATGAGAACTAGAAGAAAGCCATTGGCGGTGGTGAACATTGAAATCACCTAATATGATGATTTCAGAGAAAGGAGAAGAAGAGAGAATGTGCTCTATTTTGGAGTTTAAATAGTCGAAGAATTTAGGATAGTCAGTAGAATTAGGAGATAAATAAACTGAACAAATGAATTTAGTCGTAGAATGGCGAGAGAGCCTAAGCCATAAGGTTGAAAATTCGGAAGACTCCAAATTAGAGACGCGAGAACAAACGACATCGTTGCGCACGTATGCACAACAACCGCCTTTGGCTGAAAATTGAGGATAGAGACAGTAGGAGGAAACAGAATAGGGTTTGCTATCAGAACGCTCAAACATCTGAGTTTCGGTCAAGAATAAGGTTTTAGAAAAATTGTTGTGGGCATTTACTACTCTGGCAGGTTTAGAATTTCAAAAATGTTTAATAAATTAATATAAGAAACGATACTTAGAGAAAAGGCGTCACAAAAAATTTCAATGATAAAACTATTGCTTTCTTTAACCAAAATTTATCACAAATTAAAACTATTGCTTTCTTTAACCAAAATATATCACAAATTACAGCAGCACCATTTTTTTTAATGGCTAATTTTCTTTATATTTTTGTAACTTGTTAAATAATATATCATTATTTCAATTGACTCGCCCAAGGAGCAGCACATCTCCTTTGGGTTCAGGATGTCCACCAATCTGTTCAAATCTTTAGCTTCTCTTTCTTTTTATTCCCGTTATAGGAAACTTGTTTTTCTTTTAGTTCCTTTGAACATTGTTTACATTAAGTACTTTATTCTTTATTTATTTTTTAAAATTTGTTAGTTAATACCTTTTAATTAAGAATATATTATATAAATTATTGTAATTGCTGTTTAAAATGGTTGGCAGCTATGGGCCCAACTCGAAAAAACCCACCTGGGTTTTTACAAAAAAATCCACTTGAAAAAAACACTATTTTACCCACTTTCGGATTTATCAGAATAATTTAAAAAAAAATATATTTTTTAAATATAATAATAATAAGAATTTTTTTTTTTTTTTTTTTTTTTAATTTTTTTATTTAATTATTTATATATATATATATATATATATATATATATATATATATATATATATATATATATATATATATATATATATATATATATATATAATATATATATATATATATATATATATATATATATGGGATGGAGTGAAGTATCGGTATCGGCATATTTTTAAGTATCGGTAAAAAATTTGTGTAGGAGTAAAATATCGGTATCGGTAGTGGTATCGGCATATTTTTTGATATCGGGTATCGGTTTCGGGGAATTTTTAGGTATCAGTAAAAATTTTGGTATCGCTCCATCCCTATATATATATATATATATATATATATATATATATATATATATATATATATATATATATATATATATATATATATATATATATATATATATATATATATATATATATATATATATATATATATATATATATAATTAATAACCATGGATAATCTTCACTTATGCTGCAAGGTGCACTGTTTAATTTTAATTGCCTATTATTTTTCACATGTTTTGTAGTTTTTCCAATTCTTAGTCTATTTCTTAACTTAGTCCAAACAAGATCAAACATAAAGAACTCCCTTTCAGTTATATGTAATTAAATTGAGACAGAACTCTGTAGAAAGCACAGTAAATTACAAAAAAAAAAGTAAATAAATAATGTTAAAAATAATGATAATAATTACAAAATCCTGGTGGCATATTGCTGACTTTTGATGTCCGATTCTCCTTGGCAGATCACCTTTTAGATGGTTTCCCCTTTTATAAGTTCGATATTTTAACCTGAATGCCTTAAAACCTGCTAAATAATTAGGATAAAAATATAAATCCACCTTTCTGTGAATTATTCTTGTGCGTGTATTTATTAATATTCTTTCTGGTTTCATTATTTGCAATAAAGTGCACTTTACTTTGCTAGTATTTTCAACATTTGAGACCAGTCCATTCGTGGCCTAATTTTCTTCCAAATCTCTAGAGTATTATAATGAGCAATAGCTCTTAGTTTATCAAACTTAAATTATAGTACAACTTAAATATATATAAAAAAATATACGAGTATACCTCGCATATTATGGCGAATTGGTTCTGGCAATTTTCCTTACTGCTTGAAACCGCACTGTTAGAGGAATGTAATCTATAGGAA
This sequence comes from Armadillidium nasatum, assembly GCA_009176605.1. NCBI lineage: Eukaryota > Metazoa > Arthropoda > Malacostraca > Isopoda > Armadillidiidae > Armadillidium > Armadillidium nasatum. The sequence continues at coordinate 19,530 of SEYY01011862.1, read as the reverse complement.
AAATAATAATTGTTTCCAATAAATTTTTGTCAGCATTTTTTTTAGATTATCGATGTATTGTATTAATGATGATTTCCATGCTTGAAATGAATAATAAAATGATATGAATGAATAATTAAACGTCAAATAAATTTAAAAGCTTTTATTAATGTATTATGGAACAAAAAACTATTTAAAGATTTCATTTTTTATTACTAAGAAAAATTGCAATATTGATGTTTGCACTGGTTTCTTCTTTGGCCTCTCTTCTCTTCGTAAAAAAAAAAGGGTGATCATAATTTTAAAAAATAACACAACTTAACGTAGTGTGACTAGTTGAATGCTGAATAGTAAACAATGTGTGTTTAGCGCAGTTAACGTAAAATGCAGGCTCTGAGAGGGAATTATGCTTACGTTTTTCATTTACTATTATAAAAAAAAAAAAAATTACTAATTTTAAAATTAATAATCCGAACTATAGTGAAATAGCAAAGGAAATTAATTACTATTTAAGAGATGCAAATTTATTTATTTATTTATTATTATTTTTAATAAATTTTTCAAAAATTTTTTTTTTTCAGAAATGAAGTTTTTTAATTTTTGAAACATTCTTATGTATTGATTCTTTATTTTAAATGAACAAATCCATAACATTACTGACTTGGTATATTTATTTTCAGGCCTATTTTTTGGAAGTTGTGATGTTGTTCTATACTCTCATCCAGTAGGAGCTATGGCATCAATACTTAGAGCTGGTTCTGTTGCATGGCCATTTGTTATAGCTCCGGCTACATTTGCAGCGGTAGCTTGTGCTGCTACAAACTTTCGGAAAAAAGATGATCATTTGAATTTTATGCTTGCTGGAGGTTGTGCTGGACTCGCATTTGGAAAAGCTTGTAAGTTCATGTATTTAGGGTATAAAAAATTAAACGAATATATCCTTCATCAGGGCTGTGGAATAGGTTATAAGATAATCTGACTCTGGTTACGATAGTAACAATTTAGGATCATGTGATTTCAATTCCAACACTCAGGAATATGTGACTTTTTAAACCAGGGTCAGATTACAATTGTGGCTCCAGAATTTTTCAAACCCGATTCGGATTCCATTGTTCTGATCTCTATCACCAAAGCTTTGGTATATAAATATGAAACGATTTTTTTATGCTTCTATTTGCATTTCAGAAAAATAAATGATCTGAAAAATAAAGTGAAATAATCAGCTATTATCAGTTTATAAAATGGGGTATGTTATCCTTGAAATTACACAAGCATATATATATATATATATATATATATATATATATATTATATATATATATATATATATATATATATATATATATATATATATATATATATATATATATATATATATATATATATATATATATATATATATATATATATATATATATATATATATATATATATATATATATATTATATATATATATATATATATATATATATATATATATATATATATATATATATATATATATATATATATATCAGTATCGGCAAAAATGACCGATACCAGGTTTTTAAAAGTAGCTTAATCCCGTTGGCTTACATTTATTTGAATGTTCAATTTCTTTGACGAGTTCGGAATACCACGAAGCATTGTTTTTCTTGATTTTACAGATTTTCAATTATTTAATTACTAATTAACAGTAAATTACATTTTTTGGCTTATATCCTATATCTCTGTAACTACAGATCTGATTTTGGTCAAATTAGAACAGTTAACTCATTGCATAGCATAGATCAACTTGTTATACTTAATTGTTCATTTATTTAATTAATTAATGAAATTATGTTAATTTTTATTAATATTACGTAATATTTTGCCACGTCGCTTCCCGATAATTTGTTTCCAGAACATTTATATGTTGCTTTCCACTAAAAGTGATTTTTTGAAATGCACAAAACTACTTTTCCATTTATTTTAATGCCATTTCTTTCATATCATTTGGTTTGTTTTCTTAAATAGTTTATTTTTATTTTAATCCCTAATTTAATCCATTAATAATATATTAAGATGGTAAGCGATATATATATATATATATATATATATATATATATATATATATATATTATATATATTATATATATAATATATATATATATATATATATATATATATATATATATATATTCCTTTAATTCATACTTTTCATCAACAACGTCCTCAGCTTTACTTATAACTCTGTTCATTCCTATGTCGACGATTAAACTCTCCATTCTTCTACGCATTTCAAATCTAATTCCTCTTTTGCTCCTAGAGGTACTTCTCGTCTTCAACTTTCCGATCTAATCTTGCCGATATGGATGGAATTTCCCTATGGGGCCACCGCAACCTTATGAAATTCAACTCTTTGAAAACTCAACTACACATATCTCTCCTTCAAAAACACTTTCCAACTTTCCTATCTCCTTCGACGGTTCTCTCGTCTTACCTGTGAACAACATAAATATTCTTGGTCTGACATAAACAATAAATTATTTTTGAAACATCATATCACAAAGGTTGCTAAGGTGACCTCTAAAAAGCCGGGAATTCTGTTCAGATTGTGAGAGTTTTTTTTTTTTTTTCTAAACAGTTATCCCAATTATATAAGGATCTTCTCCGTTTTTGCATGGAGTACTGTTCTCACATTTGGGGTCGTTCCGGTTCCAACCTTCTTTTGGATAAGGTTGAGTCTAAGAATAATAAAGACTAACTAAAGGGCGTGAAGAAGAACCAGAATGCTTATTGCGTTTCAATGAAAGAGAAAAAAAAAAAAAAAGTTTTTAGTGTTGGGGATGATAAATTTCCCACGAATCCTTGATGAAATAAAAGTGAATGAGTTTCTGGAGTTTGAAGACAACGGTAATCCCTGAAGGTAGCATCCTTGCGGCGAATAGCATGAGAACAAACAGAGTTAAACTATGGTTCGTTAGGCTTAGTAGAAGGGAAAGAAGGTGAGAATCACTTCAGTATTAATGCGCTCGGCACACTCTGAGGGTCACCTCCCACAGAAGAAATATATATATATATATATATATATATATATATATATATATATATATATATATATATATATATATATATATATATATATATATATATATATATATTATATATATATATATATATATATATATATATATATATATATATATATATATATATATATATATATATATATATATATATATATATATATATATATATATATATATATATATATATATATATATATATATATATATATATATATATATATATATATATAGCTTCGGCGGGAGTGGACCCTCAGAGTGTGGCGAGCGCATTAATACTGAAGTGATTCTCTCTATTAATAGTGGTGTTACTCCGTATTCTGTCCTGTCCCAACACTTTTTCCACTTTTCATTAATGATCTTTCTATTACTTCATTACCTATCCATTCCTATGCTGAGGACTTCACCCTCCATTACTAACTTCAGTTTGAAAGGCGCCCTTCCCATGACAGTTAATTGACGCTAGAATGGTGGCCTTGGAACAAAGTTAACATTTTAATCTTTTGAAACTCTTATTTCAAATTGAAGCAGAGAAAACATAGTTGCTTTCCATTCTTCAAAAGTTCAGTTTCTCCATTTCTCTACTCGACATAATCTTCCACACAACTATAACTTCTTCGAAAACACATAACTCAAACCTTCATCTGTTCTAATACTCTCGGTGTTTCTTTCTCTCGTGATCTTTCTTGGAAGGATTACTTTACTTCTTTTTCTAAACAAGCTTCTAAGAGGTTGGGTGTTCTATTGTGCCTTCGTGATTTTTTTACGGCAATTAAGTTGCTTTCTCTTTATAGGGGTTTCGTTCTCCCGAATGAAGTACGCCTCACACATCTGGGGTGGCGTCACTCACGCGCCTCTCCTTGACAAGGTGGAGTCTATGGCTTTTCGTCTTAGCAACTCTTCCGCTCTCACTAATTCTCTTCAATATCTTTCTGCCCGTCGAACTGTTGCGTAATTCACTCTATACTATTGCATTTACAATGGACACTGCTCTTCTGAATTTCATTTCTCCTCTATTGAGAAGGGCGTGTGCAACACACCTTTCTTCACAGTCTCATCCATTCAATGTTCAACTGTCAGACCCCTGACATAACCGCTATGCCTAATCTTGTATGTAATCTATTGGTACAGTCTGGAACACACTCCCTTCATCTGTTTTCCCAACTTTTTTTGACTTGCACACTTTTAAACGCAGTGTATCGGGGCATGTTGGCGTTTAAAGATTAGGTTCCGGTATTTCCCCAACTCTGGTGGAAATTAATAGGCCTCTGTTCTTTACCCAACAGAAGAGACAAAATATATATATATATATATATATATATATATATATATGGAGCCAAGATAGAGAGAAGTTAAGAGAGGTGATAAGTTTTACAGAAAAGCTAAAGAGGCGGGATTAAACATGAATGTGGAAAAGACATAACTGTTAATAGTAAGTAGGGAGGAGAAAGGAGAGGAGCTTGTTCTGAAGGTGCATGGCGAGGAGGTGAGGGTTGTAGAGAGAAACACGGAAGAGTGGTGAGGATGCTGTACCCACTCTTGGCCGACAAACGAATGTATATAGGAGGCCACTGTACTAAAGTACAAATACAGGAAAAATGGATTGTACTTAAGTTAACATGTAAAATTATACTATTGAAATTCAATCCTATATTTTGAATTATTATATACAATATAATAAAATATACAAGAATTTAAAATTATCTAAGGTAAATAGCAAATAAAAAAATATTGAAAATAATTAAGCTTTTATTAATTCTGTACGCCTTTTTTAATTCTTTTTCTCATAGCGTAAAAATTAAATGCATATTTCTATTTATTGTTGCATTCAACAGAGTTTCAGAATTCTTGTCAATTAAATAACATCAGTCAGGGCGAGAAACTTTTCTCGTGAAGCTAAAGATTACTTCCACAGTCGAAGATGGAATATCCAGATATTTCTTTTCCAGCTTTGCAAGTGTTGGAAACCTCTCTCCATGATTTTTATAGTATATCTGTACTCCCCTTTCTTCAGAAAAAATATTTTGATAATGTACTCCAGCTTTTGGTATGTGTCTGTCGAGTTTTGAGTTGAGGAAGCCATAAAGCTGAACATTTAACTGTCGGTGGAGAGTTTCCTAAACTTTTCCCAGTATATCTTCTAATATCGCAATGACGGCATAAGCTTCTGAAGTTACTTTGAAAATGAACCGTGCTTGCTCTAGTAAGGAAATTCATCTAATACCATTTCCCTTCTATTACCATCAGTCCAGCTTAAACCTAGTATCTATTACACTTGGCCAATTGATAATTTTTTTTTATTTTCATACAAGCTAAGAGTCTTTTGTGTGGATTTTTTTTAGTTTGAATATTAGTACACCATTATATTTTGAATATATTTGATCAAAATGAAACTTTAATCCTTGAACAGAAGGGATATTTAAAGTAGATGAAACAGAGTACAGCCATAGATAACAGTTAGTTGGATCCTCAAATGATTCAAAAATGTCTTGCATATCTTGAAGAATATTTTGGTCATCTGTTCTATCTACAATCTGTAGCTAATACTTCTGAAAAGGCCTATTTTTTTTAAGCTTCCTTTTTCATCTAATTTCATCCTGAATGGTTCTTGCATCTCTTCTCCTACTCTTCCTCTCATGAGTCCCATCTCTCTATCTGTTGATTTCACATGCTTGGCTCAGATCCTGAGATCTAAGGTAAGCCTGTCTCCGTTCGACTTTACTCTTTTTGCATCAATACTAATATTTTTCCTCAACCCTGGAAGTGCTCATTTGTTGAGTCGATCCCAAAGAGTGATAGCCACTCTGATTCTTCCAACTACGTCCTATAGCTTTCACTTATGTCTAAAAACTTTGAAACTCTCCCCAACTCTCATTTTCTGGATTATCTAGAGTTTCATTCCCTTATTTCTGATCATCTGTGTACTTTCGATGACTGAGGTCAAATGGTGACATATTTTCCTACCTTCTGATTTATGGTCCTCTGAACTTAGATACTACGAAGAATTTTATGTGGTGGTGCTTAAAGGTATCCAAAATTTTTGACCGGGTATGGTACAATTCACTGTTCCCTAAACTCCTTTCCTTTCGATTTCCTGTTTCTTGCTTACTCATGTCTATGCCTAGTTTCTCTCGGATCATTCCATATTAGCTCCAGCTCCCTGTTGATGCCTTGACGGAGTGACCTTTCCTCCTTTCCTATTAATTGCAGTGTTCCTCAGACTTCTGTTGTATATCCCGACTTTATTTTTACTTTTCAATGATCATTTTAGCTGCACTTTCAACTTTTTTTTTTTTTTTTTTTTTTTTTGCAGATATGACAGCTTCATTCTTCCATTCATATCAAATTTGCCCCTTCTTTTGCATCCAGAGTTGCTTTTCAGTTTCATCTTTCTTAATCTATTCTTGCTGAGCTGGATGGGATTTCCCGGTGGAGTAGTCTTAACCTTGTTAAATTCAACTCTTTCAAAACAACTTCGCATCTCCTGAACAACATCTTCCAACGTCTCTCCCGTCTCACCAATGAACAACATAAACATTCTTGGTCTAAACATAAACAATAAATGGTCATAGAAACCTCATATCACAATGGTGGTTAAGGTGGCTTCAAGGAAATTGGGAGCTCTATTCAGTTGCTCCAATTATATAAGAGTCTTATCTGCCCTTTTATGGAGTGATATTCTCACATTTAGAGGAGCTTTGGTTCCACCCTTCCTTTGGATAGGATTGAATCTAAAGCTAAAAAAATAATAACTCCTTTGACCCTTTATTTCTGCGACGCAACGTTGGACACTATCTGTTGTTGTTGTTGTTTTTTTTTTTTTTTTTTTTTTTTTTTTTTTTTTTTTTTTTTTTAACTGTAGCAGCAGATGCTTGAGGTAATTGGCCTCAAACATTTCACCACCATTGGGTAGCCCTCATAGCACAAGAAGTGCCACGCCTTTGCATAAATTTTGTATGAATATTGGAAATTTCAAGCTTGCTCTTTGTGGCGTTCTCCCTTTCCATTCGCTTCTGTTTCGTGGAACTCCCTACATCACCTGTTTTTCCTCCTGCATTTAATCTTCCTCTCTTTATGAACTTCATTTGAGCTCATCTGAGAAATTTTTGTTAGGGTCGGGTCTGGGTGGACTTTCTTTTATATTAGATTTTTGCCCCTTCCTTAAAAGGGGTCCTGCCAGTGAGTAGTGACAGTGTTAAAAAAAAAATGGAACACCTAAAATGCTTAAAAAAAAACTTCTGAAATTTGCAAAATTTAATAATAATAAATAATAATAATAAAGTGAGATTTACCCAAATTCAAGTACTTTATGGCAAATCTTAGATATGAGGATTAGAAATACGTTTTTTCTTTTCAGGATAAAAAATATTTTTTAGGATTTATACTTTTAAAATTTAACTTGTACTTAAAAGTACATACTAGATTTTTTGCAAGCGCATTAGACTCAAGTACAAGTACCTTTGATTTTTGAAAACTCAAGTACTTGTATTGGAACCAAGGCTTCAGATATATATATATATATATATATATATATATATATATATATATATATATATATATATATATATATATATATATATATATATATTATATATATATATATATATATATATATATATATATATATATATATATATATATATATATATATATAATATATACCCCAGATAGGTATCGGCCAGAGGCCTACCAATTTCCACCAGAGTTGGGGAATGTCAAAAGGTGGTCGATTAAAGGCCTACATGACTGGATGTACGGCGTTTAAAAGTGTATAAATCAAAGGAAGTTGGGAAAACATATAAAGGAAGAGTGTTCCAGATTTAAAAATGAAGTACATGCAATATTGAACGTATTGATTAAGTCTGGGGTCAGAGTTGGACAGAGAAAGGATGAGACTGGAAGGCGTGTCACAAAACTCTTCGCAGTGGAGGAAGTTTGCAACAAGAGATTTTAGAAGAGCGATGTCCGTTATAGTAGCAATAATACATAAAGATTGATGCAACAATTCGACGGTCAGAAAGAAACCGCGCAGAGTTAGTGAGAGTGAAAGTTTATAAGATGAAAAGCCCTAGATTCTATCTTTTCTACGAGTTCTATGAGAGCTGTATGAGTGGAACCACCCCATATGAGTGAGGCGTACTCCATACATGGGCAAACAACTGGGGTGGCGTGAAGAAATTACGAAAGTGCATCAGAAACACTTTACATCTTAGAAACTTGTTTGGAAAGAGAAGTAATGTGATTCCAAGAAAGATCACGAGAAAAAGAAAAACAGAGAATATTAAGGAAAGATGAAGGTTGAGATGCTTGTTTTTGAAGATGTCAGTTGTGTAGAAGGTTGTGTCAAATAGAGAGAGAGAGAGAGGGAACAATTATATTTTTGAGAGATTGAAAGTTAGCATGTGAATGTGAAAAAATGGTAGGATTGATAAAAGAAGGAATGAATAAGTTAAAGGAGGAAATTATAACTGACTGGGAAATTGGTTTAATATGGATTTTTGGCAGCAAAGAATAACTTACTATTGGAAATGGAATTGTAACCTTATCCTTACTATTGGAAATGGAATTGTAACCTTATCAGCTGGTATTTGGAAAAAAAAATTCTACGTAATATAACAGGAATAGTGAGTATAACGTGGATTCTGATCTCGAAGGTAAATTATTGAAAGATCACTTAAACATTGTGAGAAATGAAGACACACACATTAAACTGGAATTAAGAAAAAAGGATTAAAAGAGCTTTAAAATGATATTATTAGGCAATTGCTTAATTAGATGACAAAATATTCTATAAAAGAGACAATAATAAAAGGTGGAAGAGGACCAACAAGAATAATTGGGAGAGGGTAAAACTATTATCGTAAAATGTGGAAGAACCTTGAAGGAAGTAGCTATAGTTCATGCAACAAGGATTTAAAAGTCGGAGGTTTGGGAAGAGTCAATGAAGAAGTAGAAGGAGAAATTAAGGTAAGAGAGAACAAGAATGTGGAGATAAATAATGAATAGATAATAAAGAGAGACGATTTACATGAGGAAGGTAGCGAGGAAGAAGTTGAAGAGGGGTTTATAGTGGGAGTGAATGACGAGGCAGAGGAGGAGGAAGAAGAAATTCCGAAAGTTAAAGTGGGTTAAAGTTGATAAACGAGAAACAAAGAGAATAATGATCTAATAGAAGTAAAAGTTTCAAGCAGAGCTGGAATAGCCAAAAGTATATTATGGAATAGGGCACTGCCCGTGAGATGCGAACTTATATTTTAAAAAAAAATAGAATTAAAAAACAAACTATAATGTAAGATATTTGAATAATGTGGTTAACCCCAGTTTCTATAGGAACATTGGAAAAGAACCTTTAGATGCGTGTATGCAGATTTATGATTTTTGTTATTGCAAAATTCTTCATTACCTTCATAGTTAATAGAAAATTTAATGAAAAGAAAAAGAAAAGAAAAATTGTTGAAAAAAAGAAATTCAAGTATGTAGTTGTTAATATCAATCGAGGTACATTTTTTAGATTGGACATTGTATAAGAAGTATTGAATGTGTGAATAGAAAAAGACTGAGAAGATAGAAGGATGGAAAACGATTAAATAACTGAACAACGAATTCTAGTTGGAAGATTAAATTGGCTAGCCCAGCATATTAGACCTAGTTAAGTCATAGAAGTAAGTTTGGTCAGCAAGAAATTTAAACATGGAGCAACAAGTGATATGCTGAATTTAATAAAAGTTATGAAGAAAATTGATGAGCAAGAAACCTGAGTTAAAAGATAAAGAAATAGTTATAGAGGTTTATGCGGATGAGAATTCACATTATTTATTTTATTATCAATGAGAGATAAAATGAATAGGTTTATTTTAATATCAATTAGTGATAAAATGAATAACAAATTCCTATTATTGTGGAATCAAAATTGGCCAGTAGTGTAGCAAAATCTCCAATAGAAACATAAGCTTGGTGAATCAGCAGAAATTGGAATCTATTTGAAGAAAATGAGGAAATCACTATAAATGATAAAAAAATAAAATAAAATAAAAATAAAATAATAAACACAGATAGCAAGACGCTAGAAAGATATGTCAAGTCTAAAACAGGAATATTAAGTAGAAGGTTGAAAATAGATGTTGCTGCAATAAAGGAGATGGAGAAGTAAATAAATATAAAATTCAAAAAATAAATTCAAAAATCAGATTGTAGATATACTTACGATAAAGAATGTAAAGAGATTGAATATTTTAGAGTATATATAGAAGGAAAAAAAAAATGAAAAAGGTGTAAGATTGTAGTAGAGAGCATTAATTTAGATTAAGTGGCTGAAAAGGGCACCGGGAGTTAAAAGAGATATTCAAGAAAAGCAAAAATAATAATGACTTGTTAGTAACAGTGTTTGAAAGACTGAACAAATTTGTATTGTTAATGACCTTCCTATTTCTAGAAACGATTTTTTTTTATATTTTAGAGCCACAAACTGATCAGATCTCTAGTCGTACTTGGTTTCCCTTGATTGATTGTTGGATCGGTGTGTGCAGGGCGCATAACTGAAGTGATTTTCATTGCATGGAAGCTTACATTCCATATTTTTTCCCATCAACTGAAACTAACAAACCCTAGTTCAATTCTTCCTATCCGCTTGCTATTCACCTAAGTAACGTTGTATTTAGGAATTACCCTCATCTTCCAAATCTAGAAACTCATTGTACTTATGTATCATGAATGCAAAATCTTCGTAACTCTAAAATCCCTTTTCTCCATAGAAAATGCAATAATCTTTTTGGTTCTTCTTCCTCACTCCCTTTCTTGTATTTTGCAAAAACTATCAACCCAAATTTTTGTTTCTTCATCCTTACTTCATCTAGTATTTTCTGACGACAAAACTGCAGTTTTGCCTTCTGGTAAAGCTAAACTCTTCTTTTAAACCTTGTTTCTAATCTAATTCTACCTTAGATGATTCCAGACCTATTTATCCTCATCTATCACTCTCCAACTCATTTATGCTTACATTGCAATAACTTCCAAGAACGGTATTACTACTCTCAATAAGCTTAATACTAAGACATAAGAACCTGACTTATTCCTCCAGTAATTCTCAAATTTGTACTTCAGTACTTGCTCCCTACTTCGATTAACTATTTTGTCTGTCTTTCCATTGTGACCTCCCCTTCGTGCTGGAAACTTGAGCTCATCCTTCCTGTGCCGAAAAGAGGAGACTCCTTTTAACACTAACTACTGTCCTAATTTTATTCTGTTCTTAACAGGAAGAGATTGAAACTTCTCAATTATTCTAATATTATCTCCGATCTCCAGTATGACTTCCTCGAGGAGCTCTTTACTGTTCTTCTTTTACATATTCCCTGTTTGTTGATGAACTGTCCTTCGTCATTTTAATGAATCATTTGTCTTAGCGCTAGGCATATTGAAACCTTTAGGTAGGATTTCTTACAATGCTTTGATTTCTAATCACCGTTCATCACTTAAACTATTAATAAAGATATTTGTAAGTGTTCTGGTCCATCTCCAACTTTTTTTTTTCTGTTTTAATATTCTCTCTTACTTCATCACCTAATCACTCCTATGCAGAGCCGAGGACTCCATTCTTAATTACTCTTTTCATTTTAAAAGTTGTCCCTCCCAACTGCAAGCTATGCTAGGAGAGTGGCTTTATAGCAAAAACCATTGATCTTTCTCGAATTTTTGATTGAGGGAGAAAAATCATTGTTTTTTTTCAAGACCTCAATATTCTGAAAATTCCACACAACTCAAACCGCGTCTGTCCTTAATATTCTTGAAGATTTTTTTTCTCATGATTTATCTTAGAAGGATTACATTATTTTTTTAAAACAAGCTTCTAAGCGGTTTGGTGTTCTGAACTAACTTAATAATTTCTTCACACAATCTTAGTTGCTTACTGTAAAGAGTATGCTTCAAACATGAGGCATGGTTCCACTCATAGCTCTCCTTGAAAAGGTAGAGCCTAGAATTTTCTTTTCTGAACCTCTCCAGACATAATTCTCCATGGAGAAGGCTCTTGCGACAAGCCTTTCAACACAGTCTCCTTTTCTGTCCAGTTCTTTGACCCCAGACCTAACCGCTGTGCCCAGTCTTACACGTATTCTACAATTGAAACACACTCCCTTTATCTATTTTCGCCATCATCCTTTGGCGTGCACACTTTCAAGCGCCGTATATCGGGACGTATGTACCTTCAGTTTTGGTCGTGTTTTATTTTATTATTTTTTAAAAAAATTTTCCCCAACATTGATGGAATATAGTAAGCCACCGGCCATTGCCCATCAGAGAAAAAGAAAGTAATAAATAATAATTTATGATCAGCAATTGTTTATTAATAAAAGAAAAGAAAATTTAAATTCTCTAATATAAGGAAAATAATAATAAGGTACTTGAAAATGTTAAAATTTATTTTTAGATATAAAGTATTAATATTGGAGACTATTATTCTTTTTAACAGTATTTTTCAACCTCGGCACCAAGTTTATTTTTTTTTGAGAGGAACTTTTAAATGTAAAATGAAGCAAAAATAATTATGAAATTTTTATTTTATTTCTTTTGATTTCAGGGGGAAATAATTATGTTGGAATGGGTGTCGGAGCTCTTTGGGCTTTTCTTGGATTGTTTATGAAGGATGCAATGCTGAATAATTGGCATTTTGGAGGTGGACGGATAATGGATCTCTCTGAGTTTTTTGACAAACGCATTTATACAAAATATCCCTCTCAGAGAGAAAACGCTGAGAGAGAAAAAGAATGTTAAATATGCTTATTATTATGTAAATATGTTTGTACAATTGGGCGTTCCTTTCAACCAATTATATATTCAGCAATTATATATCATATTGAAAAGTAATGTAAATTATTATCTAGTTATCTATTAAAAATATTTGTACATGGCTATTTCAAAACATTCATTTCTTAAGTGAATTTAATAATAAATTTCATTATTGTGATTAGAAATCAGCTTAATTTACCCATCCAGAAAACTGAAAGTTCAAACCACGTATGTTTTGCATAAAGAAACTTTTTTTTCAATAATATGTTGTTCTAGTCGTTAAGTTCTATTGTGTAATATATGATTGTTTTTTTCAGATTAATTAAAGTATAGGTATTGTTTGATATAGGCCAGCCATAAGTCCTTATCGTAGTTATAATTTGTATTAAACAAAACTATCACATACACAATTATTATTTTCATAACTTCATGCTTTACACTACCAATTTACAAGATATTTTTTATGGCACTAGTACTGCATTTTATCGTAACTGCCATCATTTATTTTTTATACTGTAAGTGACATATTTAATATTCAACATCGAGGTCATGCGAAGAGGGCATTAATAGAAAATGGATAAGTCACTAGAGATCGCTAAACAGACTAATGAAAAAGTTTGTTCTTAGATGTTCATTACTGGTGATAGAAAAGTAATGAAATTAATTACCGAGAATTAAATAAATTATATTCCACCAGAGCTACACATTTTAGATTTTTCTTCTAATTATTTGCTTGCAAGCAAGCAATGTTTATTGTACAATATTTTATGAAAGACCTTTTGACACGGTTTTGTTTAGAAACACCGTCAGTTGGATAGAGGTGGGACTTTAGTACAGTTTTTAGTGGTAGGCAGGACTCCTATTTTTGAATGGATGTTGATGATGTCCAGCCACACTTTTGGACAGTAACTGACGAAGGTAGGTTATCTTTTTTATTAAATAAAAGCAAGAGCTTGCTGATGTTGTTAGAACCTGACTGCGGATGGCTCCGCTTGGTTACTTTAGATGATAAATTTGGCTGAACGAATGAATATAGACAAAAGACCGGCCTACATTTACCGTTACCAACTGATATAGGATACTATTTCCGCTTTCACGCATAAAATATCAACACCTGCGAATCCTGTAGAAGCTCCCGAGTATATTAGTAATGTGTGCAATACTAAATTGTCCAATCCAACAGCACAATTGCTTGATATAATAAAACATACAGAAGTTGCAGTAGGGCCGAATGATCCAAATTCAATTGCTTAAGAATTATTATTTCACTGCAAACGTTCTGTCGGTGTTCCACGAGTTAGGAAAAGAAAATAATAGACCAACTTGTGTTCGGAAATTTGGTTCATCTAGTGTCTCCTACAGTACCCCAATTGAAAGGTGGCACACCAATTTCTCATCTAAAACGGCAGGCAAGTGAATTGATCTACTACTAAAACGACCGACTACATTAAGGCAGCGCAGGAAACCGCAAGTAGGTGAAGCTTGAGGGGAAGTCGGAGAAAATAACAGATGGTAACGAAAACGGAGGTAGTGGAAATAGTAGGATGGTCCGGTAAATGTGGAATAGGTGGTGTGGTGTGTCGGTGAAGGATCGAGAGTTGTCAAAGTCATCCTGAGAATCTGGTGCCGACTCAAAGAAGGTAGGTTTCATTCTGTCGATCGAAAATACCTACTAGGGCACTGAATGAAAAAAGTTAAAAAAAAAACTAAAGGTCCCTCGTATCAAGCCTGCAGCAGGGTACATAAGCGTCGATGCGGACAAAAACGTATGCAGATAGAAAGATCTTCCGAAATGTAAGAGCGCGCGTTTTATGTACGTGTTGATAAAAGTTTTCAAAAGGAAGAACACCGGCAGAGGCGAGAAAAATATACAAAGGGGTTAAAGAACTCACCTGATAGTCGAAAAGGTGAAGAGACGACAAGTTCAACAGTTCTTTCATAGCAAAGAGTCATAAAGAGGACAAAAGGCAGAGCTTACGTCCACCGTTTCCGACGAAGATTGGCAGCGAGTGAAGCCTTCGGTTGACAGTGAAAGCGTTCGACCATCTCATTTCTTGCAGGATGGTAAAGCAGAGGTTCGAATACGGGATGTGCCAAACGCAGACAAAATCACGCCATAAAAAAGATGCAAACTGACGTCCCAGGTCAGTCGTGATAATCTCTGGTACTCCAAAGGGAGACACCCAGTTGGTTAAGAAAGTCTTGACAACAATTTCAGCTGTGATGTCTTTGAGCTGAATGTCTTTTGACCAATGAGTTAAACGGTCAGTACGCAAGTAAGAAGATAAGAGAAGACTTTAACCCTACACAGTGACTCCACTTAATAGAAGTGAATCAAAACCAAACTAACTCGCCATTTACCATTGCAGTATACACGTTTTACTCTAAAAATTCAAGTCTATAAACGTGACAACTATAACAAATATTACACTCTACAGTTCTTTTTCCCATGGCCATTGTCTATAACTGCTTGACTTCTGTTTATAAAGATTCGAAGCCGAACTGAAGGGTTCCTTCCAGTTCTACTCAATCTATCATGGGTGATTGCGTTAAAATCTTCACAGATGGATTCAACTTACAGAAACCGCAAAAAAATTTCAAGATCACATATTGTCCCTCAACTGAACTGATGGCAGTTTTGATAGGTCTGACTAGAATCCTCCTTCTAAATCAGTATTATGTCATAATATATTCAGACTCCCCCAGTACCCCGTACACCTTGCAGACCCTTTACCTTTACCCAGGAAAATTAATTGTACTCACGTGGAAGCCTTGCAAGAAAACTATCAAAGAAATCAAATTGTACTCACGTGCAAAGGTTTCCGAGAATGATCCACGCTCCGAAACCACCATGAACAACGAAAACGATGACAGAGAAGCTAAATTAGCCTGAGATTGCCAGACCACCTTCCAAGTGACATCAAGTGTGGCTTCCTCACACCATATTCCTCGGGTTCGTCAGGGCTTCAATTCCTATTAGAAAGGGTGCTGGTCTACCTGTCAGAGGCTGAAATTGGCGAATGGCATTCTACTCACGGACGCTACTGCTAACAAGAAATTCTTCACTCTTCCCTATAAGTCACACCAACATCGGTCACAAACACCTCACCTCATTTTGTTGGTTCTGTAACAAGTTCCCACGAACTGAAAATATGACACTGGTTCCATTAGATATTTATTTACAGGACCTTAAAATCCAATACTATTTCAAAAACTCTTCTAATATCCTCACCAATTCTCTTACATTAACATTTGAATATCATTTAAGTTGTGTTTATTTTTTAAATTAATTATCATTTATTCTAGAAACAAATCCTGCGGCTGTCTTCTAGCTTTGCCCAGTGACTGAGGTTATTTCTGTACATTAACTCTATATATATATATATATATATATATATATATATATATATATATATATATATATATAGTATATATAATTAAAAAGTTTGCACCCCTATTTGATATTGTCCGAACCTTTGACAAGGTTGTAACTTCCTAATTGATCCGCTTGAGGGATCAAACCAGCTCCTCCAAGAGACGTGACCCAATCACTCTACCGTTACGCCACGGTAACGGATATATATATATATATATTATATATATATATATATATATATATATATATATATATATATATATATATATATATATATATATATATATATATATATATATATATATATATATATATATATATATATATATATATATATATATATATATATATATATATATATATAAGGAATGACATTGGTATTTATTTACATTATAAAAATAATTTAAAATTCAAAACTCTTTATTCAGAAAATAATAATAATAATAAACATAAACATAAACTACAATTTTCTAGTAAATTTCATGACATATAGCGTTTCTGACAGATTTTTCCTACTTAAAATACACGTACTTGAAAATCCCAAATTGCTCTAATATTGAAGAAACCTCTTTTGGTTTATTATTTTTCTCCAACAATAAATAAAATACACCTCTAGGAGACAAAATAGAAGAAAGAGATGGAAAGAGCTTATCAATAACTTCCCTTCCCTTTTCGCCACCAGCCCAAGCTGATGCCAAAGGACTAGATAAAATTTCATCGGACTCCGTGACAACATAAGGTGGATTAAAAATAAGAACATCAATGGATCCTTTTACACTGTCAGGAACACTGTCAACAAAATTACAGCAAAAGGTTTTCAAGGTAACTCCATTTAAATGTGCAGTTTCTTCAGCTTTTTTGCAAGCAAACTCATTTACATCAGTTCCAAAGTAAAGACTAGATGGGCCCAAAGCACTGCCCAATGCTGTAATCACAACCCCACTGCCTACTCCAATCTCTAAGCAAATGCAAGGTTCAAGTTTAAAGATCTCCTTCAGGTCTTTTTCAAGGGCATCTATCAAGAGAAATGTATCTTCTGAAGGAGCATAAATAAGATCAAGATCAGCAGCGCTTAGATGGTTAAAAGAAGGAGTTTTGATAGAAATTTCTGACATAACTTACTGTGTAAAGAGACAAATACTTCTTAAATAATAACAATACTAATACTAATAATAATATAATAATGATGAAAATTTACGATGACGTTGACGGGCTTGATTCTAACAATGCTCGACGCCTTGCAGTTTCTTTAGTCACTTGAGAGTGAAGTTTATTTAACCTTTCCTGAAATTCAGAAATAAACATAATAAGTAAATAAATAAATAAATAAATAAATACGTAATACATAATAAAAAATATTTTTTGAGTGTATGTAAAGGTGCCGTCACTGTTCACTGGGAAGGGGCAATACAGGGTTTTAAATCCAACACCAAGAACGACACTTAGACTAAACGGAAGTAATTGTCAACTTAGGCATGTTAGATCTTATACTGCAGGTTTAATTCTCGTAAACAGGCAAAAATAAGGTCCGATAAAAATGGCTAATTTTCTGAAAAATGTTTTGACAGTCTGTCTTCATGCGGAATAAATAATACATCTGGGAAACGCAGTACACCCAACCAGGATATGGTGAACAGAAAGAGGTACACGGGGTTGGCAAAACTTGTGTCAGGGAGGTCTCCCTCGACTTGTAGTGAGAATGGCCAGACATGATTCTGACAGCATTTACCAATGAAAGAATTCACCCTACGGAGTTTGGCTAGTCTTCCCCAACAAAATTAAGAGCTAAAGAGTAGTTGCTTAAAACCTTCCTTTAGGAGGCGGATGGCAGTAATACACATCGGGGATGTGGCCCCGTTGAAGCCATGTAGAAAGGTACGATCGACTAGTGTAGCTGGAGTGAAAGTTGCTTCGTCTGCTTGCTCGTTACCTGGTATACCAACATGTGATGGGACCCAGTAAAATTTCAATATTTTCTTACAAGTACGGAGCCGGATAAGACATTTTTAGGGTGTAAAATACAAAAGGAATTTTGAAAAACTCCAAGTTGAAGTGCAAGAAGTACTCTTTTGAAGTTAAGAGATAATGGTGTAAGATTCGTCTGTACTAAAGGTTGATATTTAAGATAAAGCCAAAAATATCGCCAATAACTGCTAGTATTAGTTCTAGAGTCATCGGTGAAAACCTTAATTGACCTTACGTGAGCTGTGAGGTGAGAGAAGTCAGCTTTGAGTAAGCCTGGGTGGTGATTAAATTTCGAGATCGACATCGATGTCCTACACACTTGTAAGGGTACTTAAAACCACAGCTCAATTTTCCTGTCGTAAGTGTAAGGTAGCAAGGCTTTTAAAGGAAAATTTAGGAAGTTAAAGGTAGTTGAACAAAGGGACACCTTGTAAAGATGAGGTCTTTTAACCGAGTATGTGGAGTCCTTAATTAAGCTAATGTCTAATGTGCACAAACTTTTTTTTCTCAAAGATAAAGAAATGATTCCTGCCTCCATCACCAAGCTCGCTGATCTTTTAAAGAATACTGGAGGCATAGGTATGATTCAGAGATTTGGCAGAATTGGCTTAGAAAAAGCTGAAGAAAAGGTAAGTGGGATGCCACCAAAGATATGGTTTAAAAGTAACTTTTTAAATTAGCCTTACCCATGGGAAAAATCAATGTTCTTCAACTCCTCAATAAATATAGGCATAAATATTATCAATAAAACTTATGATGAAAATATAAAATATACATGCTAGGAGCACAGCCAAAGAAACCGGGTCCATAGCTCAGAAAACCTCCCGTGAGGTAGGCTGAGGGTGCGGCTTCGGTTAAGCACCATGAAATTCCGTACCAGGTCACTTCCATGAACCTCATTGCACGTTATAAGAAGCCCACGTTTACACCCAGGTGAAGGACGGCCTACCCAGTGGTTAGCCAAGGCTCATGTCTCCTAAATGAGCAGCATAGTCAAAGGAAGTAAGGACCAATTGTTCACCTGTATTCTCACCCACGAGGGGAGGAGACTGAGGTGGACAAGATCGGCACAGAATACGCAGCATAACTTCTAGGAATGGAAATAGGATAGGGGAATACTTCCATGTGAGAGAAAAGAAATATACACCATAGTATGTATGAGAAGGAAATGTAATATGGAAACATAATTTTAAGAATAAATTATAAAACATTTAATTTTTTGAGGTATACAAGAACCACCATAGCTCTCATGAAATGCGGCTATACTGTGTTAGTACTCTAACAACAGGGAAAGTTCCTACAAAAATAATAATAATAATGAAAATTGTGATGATGAGAGCAATAATTTAACAATAAAATGTTAATAATAATAATGAGCAAAA
>SEYY01011861.1:5000-7500 GCA_009176605.1 Armadillidium nasatum | reverse complement strand
ATCTATTGTAAGGTCTTCTGATCTACTGACCTCATAACTCTTTTAAACAAGATTTACTTCCGTTCAGTGTAAACAGTTATTGTTTAATTGTTCCATGATTTTTTTTTTTTTTTTTTTTTTACAGTAAATCCGTTATCAAATTGCGTGATACTTTCTTCGTTAATCTTTTGTAGCTCTTCCTCGGAGTATCTTTTTGTGAAGCGTTCTTCTTCTTTTGCAGTTTGGTGTTTTATTTTTATTTTTCTTATATATAAATGTTCATAATTCACGGATACTGCCTAATTCTAGGAGGGAAAACTTTGTAGGTAGTTTCTAAATTGGATTCGTATGGGAAGTTAGAGAGTAAAGAACAGTTTATCATTCTTTAAGCATTTGAGTCAATTACCTTGCAATTTTGTGTTTTATTTTCTTTTTCTTATATAAATGTTCGCACTTCACAGACACTGTTCTATTCTAGGATTGGAACTTTGAAGGTTGTTTTTAAATTGGATCCGTATTGGGAATTGAACCAACACAATAAAGGACTTGTGTCAGTCACTCAAATCAATTTATGGAAAAAATTTCAGTCATTCCTTACTGGTCGGATTGTAATAAATTTTGTAGTTATTAATTTATATTTAGGATTAAGAAATAGGATTTCGTTTACACTTTCTCAAAATAAAGTTACTTATCATTAGAAAAGTGAGTTTACTGCTCTTCAAGCTTATAAACTGTCCGTAGTTGGTGAGGATATATTCTCAGGAACAAAACAAAACAAAAATAAAAAAGAAACATAGCTAACATATTTATTTGTTTTTATTTAAAGTTAATTTAATTCGACTGTTCTATTCTGTATGTAATTTTGGAGTAGAAATTTTCCATTACCTTTGAATAACACTTGATTGTACTTAGATAAATATGGGAATCTCTGATTCACAAAATTGTTTACTATTTTCAGATTGATTATATTGTCTACATTCTATTGAACTTAACATCTTTAATTAATAAAAAGGTTGGTCTATTATGATTTAAGAAATAAATGATAAATTTTTATAGCTCTTTTAAAAGCAACACCGAAAACAAAGAGTTTATAAATTTTTAACACCAATTTTAAACTTAATCTAATTTTTAATCATATTTTATTCTCTCGCTCTTCTCTTTTGAATCTTCATCTTTATTATTGTTTTCCAGGTGTCCCAGAAGTATTTCCATTATATTTTTGAATTACCGACATTTTATTATACAGGAATCTCAACAATAAATATTTAGCATCTTTAAAAAGAAAGATTTTAAGGTTCTGAGAGATAAATTTCAGCTTACCTATTCCTGTCGCAAACCTAGCTAAAGATAACATCATCTACAAAGTAAAAATCTCTCTATTTTTTTTACCTCATTACTGTCACTCACAAACAAAATCCTATTCGAGAAGGTGGGACCTTAAATATATACATAAAATACAGTTCTGAAATCAGCAGAGAGGAGATTAATTGAGCAGCAAATGCAGAAAAAGGAAATTAATTGTGCAAAGCAAAGGTAGTTGGAAAGAGAAAGGTATTACACTGAACAAGGCTAAAGTTCCTAATCTTCTAACAAAATCCGTGTTAAGAAACTGTAAATTTTTGTGATGCTAGGACGTAACAAAGATAATGGAATGAGGATCATCATTTCAATCGATCACTTGCCGTTTCAGTACTTATAGAAAAGAGTCAGTCAGCCAGCATAATCAAGGGAGTTAGAGAGTAAAGAACAGTTTATCATTCTTTGAACTTTGTTCTCGACCCCATCTAAAAGATGGAGGCAACTGGATTGTCCACCCTGAATATGAATGCACGTCACTATACAAGGCAGTATTAAACCTTTGTGTAAATGGAGTAACTGTGAGAATGAAAAAATTTCACAGCCTGAACAGAATTTCTAGTTATTTCAAAGTCGTCCCTGCAATTTATATCATAATAAAGTTACTTATATAATTTGATTTCTATATTGAAACGAAGGATCTTTGCATTATTAACCTGAGAGAGATAAGCGGAAAGTTGGGAGTTTTTTTGAGAAAGAAATTTGTAGAATTTGCGTTTTTAAGAGTTTTTGAAATTCACGAAGTTTAGTTATCCTATAAGGTATAAGATTAGTATCCAGATTGACAAAAAAAAAAAAAAAAAAAAGAATTATGGAAAGTTTATGTCTAAAGGAAGCTCTTGACGCATAACATGAAGCAGATTTGAAATGAGTAGAAGAATGGAGTAGTTATGAAAAGTAGAAATATAGAGTATGAAATAAAATAGAGGAGCACCATTATTAACAGAGAAGATAAGAGCCACCCATGAACAATTAAGTTCTTTTTTTTTTTTGCACAAATTTTTCAATTAACGTTGCTTTGTGTTTTATAACTTCTCTTTACATAAAACTTTATTCTTAAAGATTTTAAACAGGAATTTTCCTCATATTTAATCAATGCATATTTCTTTTTTGTTGGTCCAATTCATTTATAAACTTCGTCTTCAAGATTTAAGTCCAAGTATTC
>SEYY01011860.1:2500-27795 GCA_009176605.1 Armadillidium nasatum | reverse complement strand
TGGTGGTGGCGAAAATAAAAGCTAAAGGAGGTTGGGAGAAAGTGGGAGGGAGAGGGAGGGTGGTGGAGATAGTACGGGTGGAGAGGTTTAGAAGATGAGGAGAGAGAGGTGAATACACAAGAGGGGTAAGGGGAGAAATGGGAGGAGGTTAGGGGAGGTGAGGTGGAAGGGGTGGAGGAAGAGTGGAGTAAACTGAAGGGAGCATTGATGGAAGTTGCGAGAAGAGTGTGTGGGATAAAAAAAATAGGTAATGGTAGAGAAAGGGGAGTGAGTGGTGGAATGAAGAGTTGGAGAATATGGTTAAAACGAAAAAGGAGGCTTTCTACAAGTATTTGAGTGAGAAAGATAGAGTGGGGTATGTATGCTTTATGGATTTGGAAAAGCGCATGATAGAGTTTGTAGGAGGAAATTGTTTGAGGTTCTATAAGGAAGGGGGGAGTGAGAGGTAGATTATTGAATGGAAATAAATCATTTTATGAGAACTGTAGAGCGAGGGTGAGGGTGAGGAGAGAACTGACTGAATGGTTTAACGTGGGAGTTGGACTGAGGCAGGGGTGTGTTAAGTTTCCGTGGTTGTTTAATGTGCTAATGGATGGTGTTGTTAGGGGGATGAAGAGGGAAGGGAAGGGTATTAGGTTGAGAAGTAGAGAGGGGAAATGGGAGGTAAATGTCTTGTTCTTGTTGTTTGCGGATGATGCGGTCTTAGTTGCAGAATCTGGGGATAAGCTGAGAATGTTGGTGAAAGATTTTGTGAGGGAATGTGTGTCTAAGGGATTAAGGGTAAATTCATCAAAGGTAAAGTGATGAGGATTGGGAGCAGGGTTAAGGCAATAAGAGGGGAGGAATGGGGGGTGTCAAGGTGGGGGAGAGAAGTTTAAATATCTGGGAATGCTAGTGGAGGGAAAAGGGGAAATGGATGGGGAAATAAAGAATAGAGTGATTGAAGGAATGAGAGTGATGGGGGGACTGAGGGAAGTATGGAATAAGGGGAGAATATCAAAGGAAATAATGGTAAGAATGTTTGAGAGTATGAGTCTGCCATCTGCAATTTATGGGTGATGAATGCTCAGATTAGGAAAAGATTAGAAGTTTTTGAAATGAAAGGATTGAGGAATATGTGTGGGTTAAGGAGGGTAGATAGAATCAGGAATGAAAGAATAAGAGAGATGTGTGGATGGAAGAGGGGAATAGTGGGCAGAGTAGAAGAGGGTGTATTAAGATTGTTTGGGCATATGTGTAGAATGGATGAGAATAGGATGGTGGGTAGAGTGATGAGATCCAAGGTAGAGGGAGGAAGGGGGAAGGGTAGGGGAGATATTAGGGGGGAGAGGTTTGAATGTGGACGAAGGTAGGAGAGTCACGGAGGACAGAGTGAGATGGAGGGCATGGTGAGGGGGGTGGGAGATAGAGGGTGGATGTGGGGGTGTAAACGAACTGTGACGGGCACCACCCCACGAGAAGTGGGAAAGGTGAGGGGTAATAATAATATATATATATATATATATATATATATATATATATATATATATATATATATATATATATATATATATATATATTCAGAATTTTCTGAAAAATCAGTCTATATATATATATATATATATATATATATATATATATAATATATATATATATATATATATATATATATATATATATATATATATATATATATATATATATATATATATATATATATATATATATATATATATATATATATATATATATATATATATATATATATATATATATATATATATATATATATATATATATATATATATATATATATATATATATATATATATATATATATTTATATAGCTTGTATATAAATTCATTAATAAAAATAAAAAATTGGTTTAAACCAAAAAAAAACATGGTTTTTTTCAGTTGGTTTAAACCAAAAAAAACCAATTGGTTTAAACCATCTGGTTAAAACCATGCAACCCTGGTTTAAATACATGTGTTCAAGACTATCAAAACATGATCATCCTATGAGACAAGAACTACTGAACTATTATGTTTATGATTATTACTTGATTCGTCCTTATGCCCTTCCTTAATCTGCCAGTGGAGAACATAGCTACTGTTCTATTGACATATTCATATAAATGGAATAATACCAAATTTCATTATGATTTTACTCAGTTTCCCAAGCAGGATATAGCACATATTGTATATAAAAGAAGATTTGCTGAGATAGTACATTACTTGAAAGATGAAAATTACAATCTTTGCTTGACAGATGGATCAAAGGATGAAGATCATACTGGATGTGCTTTTTTGTATAACGAAAGTCTTTGTTAATTTAAGCTGCCATACTACAGCTCAGTTTTCACAGCTGAGCTATACGCAATATATAAAAGTTTAATCAATTTTAAAGCCAAACCACATACCAAACTTGCTATATTTACAGATTCTCTCTCTGCACTGAGAGCTATGGAAGGAAACTCATCACATTTTTTAATTTATAAAATAATGTTCATTATGGAATTGCACGATAGATTGATAGAATTTTTTTGGATTCATGGACATGTTGGAATTGACTTGCACGATCGAGTGGACATGGCAGCCAAAGATGCTTGCATATTGGGATTGCCAGTAAATGTAAAGTATTCTACAACAGAATTCAACATATTGATAAGGAGGATTTGCACTGCCATGTGGCAGAGGGAGTGGGGTCAATGTAAGGGTCATTTACCGAATATAAAACCACTTATTCAGGATTGGTCAAATACTTATCATCATGCTAGAAGAAATCAAGTTATCCTGATGAGACTTAGGTTGGATTGTGCTCTCTTTACTGTCATCCACTTTTTTTAATATTCCCTTTGTAAAATTTGTGTACACTGTCAAAAGAAGCTTACTATTAAGCACATATTTATAGATTGTCCTATATTGAATCCTCAAAGAGCACTTCTGAGGGGCATATGTGATAGACTATCTTTGTCTTTCACTTTGGAAAACCTACTTTCCTGGTCATTTCCAGAATCTTATATTTTTGATTATTTAAAAAATATACAACTATATGAATTCATTTAGGGAATACTCTAGGTAAATTTGAACATGTGTGTTAGTACGTATTTGTGTAGCACCAATTTAATTTAGGTAGCACATGCCAATGCCCAAGCTGGTGAAGTGCATGTAAAAATTACAAAAGTACAAAAGTAAGTATAAAAATAAATAAATATATGCCTTGTATAAATAAATAAATATAAGCTTGGTAATAATTCGATCTGGCACGAACCTCTCTATTTTTCACTATATTGAAAATATGAAGTCAAATTATGTTTAAATGCATTCTACACATACTATTACTCTACGGTAAAGTAATATAAATACATAATAAAAAGAAAAACTATTAAAAAAAAAAAGAAAAAAACATTTCTATTCTGAATGGTGAAGCAACTTTTCTTTGACTGGCATTCGTTTGTACAAAAATAGTAAAACCAATTGAGTTCCAGGTTGCCATATTTGTCCTTTGACTGTTCTGTTATTTTTCTGCATGGTACTGTAATTCAATCCTCAATATATGGAAACATTGATATATCAATGTAAATTTTTGGACATTTGTATTATTATTTAGCTTTCATTTCATTTATGCCTATTAATATTATTATTATTACTATTATTTTTTACTTTTCTAGTATACGTTAGTTTGACTTATCATAACCTGAATGGCTGAAGTTTGCCATGTGATACAGGCCTAACTGATTGATAAAATTTGCATTGATATATTGGTTTCCACATATATATATTATATGCCTCTATCTCTAAAAAGAGAGAGAGAGAGAAAATAGAATGAAATGGTAAATTAAATATAGAAAATAGAGATATCCGAGAATGTTGTTGTTGCTAAAATTATATTATAGGACAATTTAAAAGACAGTTGATTTCATTTTTGCAAAATATATAGTATTTTTTGGGGGGGTTTTCTTTTTTATTATGTATTTGTTACTCTTCCATGAAAGAAAAGTATGTGTAGAATGTATTTAAACATTTTTACTTCATATTTTCAGTATAGTGAAAAATAGAGAGGTTCGTGCCAGAGTGAATTATTACCATAAGCTTTATCAGTTTGGATTCAGTAAAGAATAGCAGATGTGAGTATTCTTTCATTTTGTTGTAATTCAAACTATAGACTCAAAAAATAATTATAGAGAACAGTATCAGTTTTGATATTTACAAATTCAAAATTTTAAAAAGCATTACTTCTCACATAAGAATATAGGAAAATAGAGTCAGAAGCCACAAGGGCCTCTCAAGACTCGCAGTCAAAAATAAAAAAATTTATAGAAGTTGCTATTCATTGAATGACTGGTCACATATATACATAATTTTTCTATACCTTCTTTATTTTAAATTTTTTTTATGACTCATGGTGTGCTTATTTGGATGTGCGTGAAGTTAGCATATGGATTTTAGCATACGGATTTTAATTGACAAAGACGTTTTAAAAACTTGAATCAATCACCTCAAAGAAATCTTTCTACAGAAACATCCCCAGTTCTTTTAACCAGTCCTTGTAACTATTGTTTTTAAAACCAAAAATCATTCTTGTTGCTCTGCACTGTCCAGTCTCCAACATTTTAGTATTTTAAATAGAGAGCCCAAACCTGTGCACAGTATGTAATCAGTTTTTCTAACATAACCATTATAGTGCTTAGTGATGACCTCCTTACTTTTCTTAATTAGCATTGCAATTTATTATTTCTAGTATACTGTTAGCTTTATTCCTAGTTTCTAAACACTATTCTGACATTTTCAATATATATATATATAGAGAGAGAGAGAGAGAGTTTTCTATGCTTTTGTGCTATAGGGCTCAGGTTCGAATCCCCTACAGCAAACTTTAAACTTTGACGTTTAATGAAAAAATACATACATACACACACACACCATCAAGCAAGGGAAACTAACTATGCAGGGTAAAACTAATCGCCACCAAAATGTAAATGTTATATTAAAGTAGTGGTTGTAAGTTAATGAAATTTGCCATGAACAAACTTTGGTGTGTGAGAATCTTGTTGATATTGCAGCAAGTGTTGGAGGTGATTACCATTAGCATCAAGGCATGCTTACACACATTTTCTTTGCTACAGAAGGTTGCTGCCAACATATTTGGAGTAGGTGTCAACTGCCAGCTCAGAATGTAGTCCTTCAGCTGCATGAAAGTATGTTGCTTGTTTCAATACAGTTTACCTTTCACCATGAAATCTAATGGCTAAAGCCAGGCTTGCTGGCTAAAGTCCCTTGGGTATGTGATAAGTGACACCATCCTGCTGAAAATAGCCAGTATGAAGTAAGTGACACCATCCTGCTGAAAATAGCCAGTATGAAGTTCCTTGTCATCCATATGATTTATGAACTCATTGAAGATGTTCATATACAAATTTTATTAACTTATGATCAATACTTTGATATCTGATGCCAAAAGTGAGTTGGGCATCCTGTAGTTTATTTTGAAAACATTGATTTTAAAAATTTTAGTATGTGTAATGCAAAATTCTAGTACTTTAAATTTGTAACTCTTAAATTAAGCAGAAACGATCTTTTCTCCGGTTTCTGGGGTAGTTTGATTTTGTTTTGGAGTGTTTATTTGGCCCCTACTACTAAACAGCCTTTCCCTCTGAACGAAAGGTGAGGAGAGAGATTTTTACAAGCCAATTTAAGTAAATTGCAAAGTAATCAGCAGAAAATTATTGATGATGATGATTGAGGAAAAATTTAAAAATTTTAATTAATTTTTTTCACATTATTATATCAGTGATGATTATTTGTCCCATTGCTAATTTTTATTTTTTTATTATTAAATAATTTAGTTTTTATGTCCTGGGTATTAAATTTTTATTAAATCCATTATTTGTTTTATTTTCTCATTTTCCAACATTATAAATTTGAAGAAATTGTATACAAAAAGCTAAAAATATTTCTGAAAATTTTCCCTTTAAGACAAAGATTACCAATCCGAATACTTTATATAAAGAAAATAGTATCAAAGTCATTATGACCAGCAAAACTATTTTATGAAGTCCTGAACATATTTAATTGTAGAATTTATCAGACTTTAATGAAAATCAGGGCAAGCAAAGTGTGAAACGCAACCTTAACATACCCCCCCCCTTTTTTTTTTTTTTTTTTTTTTTTTTAATAAAAGTTCACATCTCATGGGCATTGCCCTATTCTAGGATAGGAACTTTTTAAGTAATATGTATTTAATCCCTAGATGGGATTGAACCAGCATCCTCAAGCACGGGAGTTAATCACCCTACCATTTGAGCCACAGACCCAAGGTACTGATACAAAGGCAAAGTACTGATACAAGATAGTACATGGCTTGTTACGATACCACATTTTCCCTTTCACCACATTTTCCCTCTGACCATGCCCTGTAGGAATTGCAAGATTTGTCTCAAAAATGCATTGTGTCTATAAATAACTTAAAATATCATTGAGTAATTATTAATGTTGAGAATTGTAATCATTAAATAAGTTCATTTACAAGTACAATATTTCTTTTATGGTTTCATAATAATATCTTAATTAGGGATGGAGCGATACCAAAATTATTACCGATACCGATACCAAGACTTCCAAATTCACTGATACCGATATCTAAAAATTTACCTGTACCGATACCTGAAAATATACCAATACATATCGATACCGATACTTTATCCATTCATATACCAAAATTTTTACCAATACCGATACCTGAAAATATACCGATACTGATACCGATTACTGATACTTCACTCCATCCCTAATCTTAATATTAATTTGGTATTATATTATGATTTTTATTAATTAAGAAACTTTATACAATTCTAAATAAAAAAATTAATTAATTAATGTAAAGGTAGCAATATTTTTATATATCATAGATCATATATTTTTTGATGATAAGAAAAGGAAAAAGAATATACTAACTAGCAATAACTTAAACACTATTTAAAATAACTTAGTACAGTACCGTACTGAAATAAATAAATGAAAACTTTCTTAATTGACTTCTCCTTCTTATATATCAATTAAAGCTTTAACATCATTTTTACTTTATTTTAAAATGCTCATTAATTTTATTTTTATTTTTGAAAGTTCAGACCATCTAGCTGTATAATAATGCAAAAATTAATTTTTGAAGCATTTTATCCTGACATCTTTTGGTAAATGTGTAAAATATTTAATTTAAATTTGGTTAGATTTTCCCACCTATAAATTTTATTTAGACCTGGTCTAATATTCACAATTTCACTATTTAAAAATGAAACTCTTCTCTGACTGGCTTCACTGGCTCCAATGTGTTCTTTATTATTTTAACAATATATCATACAGTAATTACAAAGATTTTCCAAAACTTTAATCTTTTTTGGTTTTAGCAAAATGGCTTAAAATTTATTGAAATTTTAAGATCTCTAATTAAAGAAAAATGAAATCATTTAAATTTAATTAAAGGTCTCATAAAATATTAAATCCATGGACATTATAAGTTAATTATTTTAAAACTTAAAATGCATATTTTACATCGTATGTGTTATTTTTTTACTGGACTGATTTTCCCCCCATAGACCATATTACCTCACTTTACTGTATTAAGTTAAAGATAAGCTCGTGTTTCTCATACTGTACATAGTGTAATATATATATATATATATATATATATATATATATATATATATATATATATATATATATATATATATATATATATATATATATATATATATATATATATTTTTTTTTTTTTTTTTTTTTTATATATTTTTTTTTTACAACTAGATTCATTTGATAATATGTGGTATATTAATATTAAGTTATATTAATATTTATATTCTTAATTTTTAAGATTTTAGTTGTAATATTTTAATTAGTATAAATATTTTAACAATTAATTTATTAATCTCATTTTTTGCAGATGGTGTTGTAAAATTGATAGTTTAAAAGATGTATTATTATTATATTCCATAAAATTGTGAAATTTTTTAATAATTTAGTTATTATTGGGTAAGTAATAATTGAATTTATTTTATCGTACTGAAGTAATATGTACCTTTAATATATATATATATATATATATATATATATATATATATATATATATATATATATATATATATATATATATATATATATATATATATATATATATATATATATATATATATATATATATTATGCATCATTTACATCTCATTTATTTTACCTCGTAAAATCAAAGTATATTTTATAATCAATGCACAGTTAATTCCTTCCATTATAGTTTGAATTTAAAATGTCTTTTGAAAACTTTGCTGTTAGCTCTTTTAATAAGTATATGTATTACCAATTTAGTGTAAAAATTGAATGTACGATATTCTCTTCAGGATCATTTGAAGAATAATGAATCCAGAACGGGTTTCCAGATTTCTGTTATTTGCCCATAACCATATCTTTTAGTATCTTTATTTTATATCTATAAAATAACTATTCAAGAGTTACTGTCTTCTAATATACTTAGCAATATAAGTATATGCTTCATTCCTTTACGCAGTTTTTCCATATATATGTACATTTGCAATTTCATTAGCTTTGTTAGTATGTAGTTTAATTATGTAAAGATACACATTTTTTGTTTAAGCTTGTTCCTGATATATATCTCTATGATGCTGCTTTGTAAGATCCTTACAAATGAATCATATGACCTTCTAAAATTGATTGATTAACAATTAATGCAAATACAAATACTAGACTTTTGTCACCATTTATTTTAAAAACATATTTTGAAAACTGCTTCTCTTCCAAAGTAACCTAATAAAAAAAAAATCATTAGACGTTTCTTAGTTGAAATTGATGAATGTTTTTAAGAGAATGTTAAAAAATATTCTGTGCACCTAAATTTGTTTAAAGCTAATAGGAAAAAATGTAATATAATGGTTTATGTAGAGTAATTTCAAAAGTTTTTCCATGAATTTTAGTTTCATTTACTTGCTACATTGAGAGCCAACACAAGTGACATTTATAAAGACTCTTTTGAATTAAAATTTAAATACAGAATGTAAACTAAACATTCACAAATATAGAATGACATATTTTTGTGGTGCTCAAAATTAATTGTTATCGAAATATCCAAATATTACTGTTGAAATTACTGTACATAAACCATTATATTACATCTTGTATGGTTAACATGGGATGGGGTTTAGCAACTTTGAACAAATGTTAAATGTTTGACTCTTGACTCACTCTTCTGACTAAGAAGCATCAAATAGAGATAGATAGACCCAGTCTTTATTGCATGTATTAGTATTACAATTAATTATTTCATTTTGATTAGGATTGTCTTTATAGGCCCGTGTGGCTTCTAACTGTTCACTATTTTTCTAATGTTCTAGCCATAGAGATCCAATTAATTGTCTTTGATTCTTTTTCAAGGGTTTTTAATTCCATTTCCTCAAAGGCAGGTGAATGGTAGTGATGGTTATAAAAATGGTGGAAGACACTGTTTTAGTTTCATTAAAATTGTGTTAATAATAACTCTCTCTTAACATTTCAAAGTTTTTGTTAGTAAAAAATAAAATGTTTTATTATTAATTTAAATAAAAGGGGAAGGTATGCGATGTCTGCTCCTCTTACAATACTTGAAAAAGCTGCCACTATATATATATATATATATATATATATATATATATATATATATATATATATATATATATATATATATATATATATATATATATATATATATATATATATATATATATATATATATATATATATATATATATATATATATATATATTAGATCAAAGACAAAGATGAGTAAAATAATTCAGATTTCGTGGGTTAGCCACAATGCAGCATTTACTTCGGCTTTCACAAACCTTCGCCTCCAAGTAAGTATTGAACTTATTATTATTATTATTATTATTATTATTATTATTATTATTATTATTATTAGTTTTTATTATTATTATTATTATTATTATTATTGGACCTTGTTTGTTAATTCAAAATTTTCTTGTTTTTTTAAATGTATTAAAACAAAAGAAGGACAGAAGAATGCTGACATTTTGAAATTTTAAACCTTAATTTTGTTTTTACTTTTATTTTTTAAATCATAATCTTTAAATTAGCTTGTCTCTTTGTTTTGAGATTATCACTGGGAATGTATGTGGTTATGGACCGACGAGGGTCCCGCTCCGTCCCTGGCTAAAAATCAGGGAAAACTGGGGTTTGCCTGCCAGGGTTAAAATGGCAAATTATACTTATTAATGGTAGATTAAATAAAAAATAAAAAAAAAAAAAAAGGAAATTAAAGTTTTTTTTTTTTTTTTTTTTTTTTTTTTTTTTTTTTTTTTTTTTTGATTTTTTTTTTTTTTTTTTTTGTTTTTTTTTTTTTTTTTTGTTTTGATTTTAGATGCCCCAATAAAAATTCAGGTAAAATTTTTTTACTTGGGGCACCCGGAGGTCCTCTTCTAATTTTCTGACTGCCCATGTTACATTTAGGTATTTCGAGCCTTACCTGAAACATTGTAAAGTACTCTCATACTGCTGAAATTGATCTTTTAGCCATATTGACTGAAAGTATAAAAAAAGTAATTTTGAAATGTATTATAATGATACAAATTTGATACACAGCAATAAAATAATGTATTAATGCAGGTTATATTTATAATTTTATTCTTACATTTTTTCAAACTTTAACTTGGGTCTTAAAACCCGTTGAATCACTATTGTGAATCAAAAAAATTTAAATTTTTTTGTAGTTTTTTAAAACTTTTATTATACAAAATCTGTAATTTTCTGAAATTTTTTGAGAAAATCCATATAATCATTAATTTAAGGGAATGCTGGCTATTTCTATTCCTTCCTTACAATTAAATAAATCTCAATTAAAATTATATCTAATTTTCTTAATCTCTAATTTTTTACCTCTTTACAAATTTTAGGCAACCCAGGCCAAAGCCCCGGTCGGTCCCTATATGTGGTTGATTCCATTCATGCTTAGCAAACAGGGGTTCATGATCAATTTTTTTTCTTCTGGGGTGCTGTATAGTAATGGTATGGGGGAAATATTTCCTTTGCAATAAGTTGAATATACTTTAAAACATTTCTTATATTTCAGAATGCATTTTGTGATGTTACAGTTTGTAGTCGTGGCAATTATTTCCCAGCTCACCGTCTTATTTTGGCAGCATTCAGTGATTATTTTAAAGAGATTTTGGAAGAGACGCCGTGTAAGCATCCATTTATCCTAGTTCAAAATGCGAATGGGGAAGATCTGAAAGCCCTCCTTGATTTTATATATGTTGGTGAAATTTCTGTTGAAAGTGAGAGAATGGAATCTTTTCTGAAGTTGGCGCAAAATCTTGAAGTCAGAGGTTTTGCTGCTTCCGTTAAAAATGAAACACAGTCAAGCATACCCAGCCCCGCACCACCCTCTGATTTTTGTGTTAATATGACGGAATTGGGAAAGAGGGTACAAAATCCAGGGGTTGAAGACTCATATGAAGTACCAGAATCACCCAAGAAAAACTGGGGCCCAAAATCAAAACGGAAAAGAGGGAGAGAACCATCACCTCCTATGGAAACAATGAAAGAATCTTTACCACCTCCAAAAACAGTGGAAAAACCTTCACAACCTTCAACACCTTCCGGGGTTGAAGACTCACATAAAGTACCAGAATCATACAGGAAAAACTGGGGCCCAAAATCAAAACGAAAGAAAGGGAAAGAAACGTCACCTCCTATGGAAACAATGAGAGAACCTTCATCACCTGCAAAAGCAGTGGATAAACCTTCACGTCCTACAAGAACTATGAAAGAATCCTCACCGCAGGCGAAGACAATGAAAGAAACATTTTCTCCCACAAAGACAGGAAAAGGACCTTTACCACCCATAAAGACTGCGAAACCAAAGCAAGAAAAGCGAATAAGAGAATCTCCACCACCCATACAAACGGTCAAACCGAAGGAGGAACCATTGGAAGATTTTCAGATGACTACAGAGAAAGATAAAGTGAAAAGTTCTATGAAAATTGTTGGTAAGCCAATGGTTATTATTGAAGATTGTCCAGCAGCTATTGAATTATCTCGTACCCCAAAAGATGGAAAGGTATTAGTTTCTTGTTTTAATTTATACTACTTTTAATATACAGAGGATTTGGTATTAGTTTTCTTGTACCATTATTTAGTGTTTGGTATTTCAATGTAACTAACTTACTATAAAAACTATTCATGTTTAGTATTTTATAGTTAATATTTGAATCCAGTGTTTTTGTTTAGGTTTTTCCTGAGTATAAATGATAATTAAAATAATTTATTTTATTTTTTTTAACCAAATTTAAGGTATATTATTAGTTTAATTAGAGTTAATATTTTTTATTGCTAATGATGTAGTTTATTGCTACTTATTATTATTATTATTATTATTATTATTATTATTATTATTAATATTATTATTATTATTGCAGGTATCGGTAATGATAGCACCGATGGAAAATTGTTTAACACTTGGTGACAGTGATGATGATTTTTTTGATGGTAGGAAACACCAAATATTTTATTATTATTATTATTATTATTGTTACTGAAGTTCTAATCTTCATCTAGAATAATTGTTATACACTTACACAGTATGTATTACTTTACTTTGAATGCCTTTTTATTATTATTATTATTATTATTAGTATTATTATTAGTATTATTATATACATACTAGAGATGGAGTGAAGTATCGGTATATTTTTATTATTATTATTAAAAATTTTTATATGAATGGATAAAGTATCGGTATCGGTATTAAATTTTTAGGTATCGGTAAAAATTTTGGTATCGCTCCATCCCTAATATATAGTATCTCTTTCTTTCAGATGACTTTCCTCCAGAAACTTCTTCATCTCAGGAAGTAGAATCGGACCCCATTGACCCCATTGCAGTTCCTTCACCAAAATATAATGAAGAAGGAAAAATTTAAATGTGATGATGTACAAAGGACAGATAAGAGACAGCCTGATTCCAGGTTAATTTTGTAGTTTTTTAATGAATTTATTATTATTATTATTATTATTATTTTTTTTTTTTTCTTTTTTTTTTTTTAAAATGAAAATAGAATAATTTCATCTTGACCCCAAATTTAAAGAAAGACAGAAATATGTGATGCCTCCCTATACAATCGGATTTTATTTTGGAATCTTTGCAATTTATAAAGATTGGAGAATTTATTTATTTTTTTTTTTTTTTTGGGGGGGGGAGGGGGGGGGGCTGTTACCTTTTTCTCCTCCTACAGACAATAAAAAACCTTCTTCATGGCTCTCGATTTTTCATACATTATTTCAGTTATAAACTAACAAAAGTTCGAAGAAAGCTTGTTTGGAAAGATGATTTATTTTATTGCCAAGTTTTACTTCCAAGGTTTATAACTTTTAGTAAATTTTATTTTACTCAGACTTCATAAATTCGAGTTCTTTTTGGAGTTGTTGAGTTGTTTTTGACTTCTATTCCTACACCTAGAAACCTTCCTACTTTCATACATGGCCAAAGGAAAGATTAGAGTTGTAAATATTTTAAAGTAGAGAAACTCAGAATATTCAACGTTGTATATTATTATTATTATTATTATTATTATTATTATTATTATTATTATTATTATTATTATTAGACCTGGGAGTTCTGTTCTGATTGTGTGAATTTTTTCTTTTGAACAATTACTTCTATTATATAAGGGTCTTATTCGTCCTTGTATGGAGTACTGTTCTAACATTTAGGGTGGTTCCGGTTCCACTCTTCTTTTGAATAAGGTTGAGTTTAAGATTAAAATACTAATAAACTGTCCCCTACTTTCAAATTCTTTTGACTCTCTCTTTCTCTGCTACGTGACGTTTTAGCACTCTCCTTTCTATAGGTACTACAATGACAGGTGATCGAGGGAGTTGACCTCTCGCATTCCACCACCATTGCGTCGCCCTTGCAGCACAAGGGATGACTTGCTTGCACATGAACTTTGTGTGAGCATTGCAAACTAGGCTTGCACGTTATGTACTTCCTCCTTTCCAGCTACCTCTGTTCTGTGAAAATCCCTACCTTCTGTTTTTCCTGCTGTATTTAACCTACCTCTCTTTAAATCTTTTGTCTGCACCCACCTGAAGAATCTACGTTTGGTTCGGGATAGGGTGGGTTTTATTTTATCCTTTAATTATGATGCCCTCTCCTTGAAAAGGGCTCTGCCCCTGAGTGGTGACATGTAAAAAAAAAAAAGTAAAATTATTCTAGTGTCACAAAAATTTCATTTTTTACAAACCGAAGGTGCATAAGAACAAGAAAACTTGTTCTGCATCACTTAAAATTATTGCCCCAATTTCCTTTAATTTTTAAGTAAAATATTTTAACATGCTTAAGGATGCCTGAAATGTTTGTAATAAATTTTTCTCTCTCTCTCTCTGCACAGGAATTCCAAAAGACCAATGCCTAAGAGAGCAAAGAAAGATTTTAAGAAGAAAATGGATAAAAAGGTAAATGTTGTTTGTGTATCGTTCATTTTTCCATCAATTGTTAAAAAAGTTTATTGTTATCTATTGGATTAAAGCTTTTAAAAAGATTTCATATTTAACCACTCTTAAATCATTTCAGTTATAAAAGTCGTAATCTACATAACATTTTCCCACTTGGATTCCCCATTTGTAAACAGCTTCAAAAAAAAATATTCCAAATAGGTCTAATCATGTTACTCATTGTTTCATCACCTAAGGGGGTGGGAGAAGAGCTAGCAGGTTTTTCATTGTCACACATCTTCCTCTCGTGACACGATCACAGGTGCAGAGTTGGAGTTGGGAATTAAGGAGTCTGCGTATTTTGATTACTTAATATATAAGGCGAATTTTGCACCATTATCCCAGACTCTCAAAACGTATTTCTTGCATGTTAAAACTGATCTTTTAGGAACTCAGATTTTTACACTATAGAAGTAGCTAGTGGGCTTCATACCCCCCCATAAAAATTTAGAAATTTTGCTGGGTTCTATCTTGTGTTGGTTTCCAAAGAATAAACAGGCTGGCAAAGTAGCTCTCCAGGCAACTACTTCAAAGGAAGGCCAGTTGATCTTGATCTCTACAGAAATTAAATAGGAGCACGTCCTTCCTACCGATCACTAAGCCATCCAGTTTAACAATCTGGCAAAACTGTTAGAAGAAAAAGGTTTGAGAGCCAAGCTCAGTATGGAAAAGCCCTTTTTTGGTGGTTTGTCCTTTAGGTCATCAGCAGGAAGTAACCTAGGTCATACACACTTTACACATGGTTACTATATGTCAAGGGAAGCACCCGTTTCCTCCATCAGATAGTCCCATGTTGCTCTTTTGGTTCATATTCTTGTGGGATGTACTTTTAATAGTTTTGGAAATTAGTTCTTTCCCTTCTACTTTACCATGCAAAACACCTCGAAGATTACCTTCTTTCATACATCCATGTCAACATCTTCAGTTTTTTTTATCATATTTGTTTTTCTTCGAGAATTAAACCTGCATAATAAGATATAACTTGATTGCCTCTCCTTTCATTTAGTCTAGCTAGGTGTCGCTGGTGTTGGATCTCCAACTTAGTATCGCCTCTTACTAGTGGGACACAACTCCACCTGCAGATTGTGGAGGTGGAGTATTTTGACTTTACACCAGTCTAAATATTTAATAAAAAAAAGTGGAGGTGGCTTAAAAGTAACAACTCCAGTGTCAGTTGCCGGATAATTTTTGCCACCTACCAACACCTCGCTATGACAGTAGTATTACTTATAAAACTTTTTCGCTCATTTTTCATTCTAAATTCTTTTTCATAAGTTCATATCGTTTCTTATATTTTCTTACTTTTATTATTATTAAACATATAAATCTGTATTTTAATTCTACCAATTCATTACAATCACCTGTTTATCCAATTTCAAAAGTCTTATCATTACACTCAGGAAAAAACTGAAAAGTTTTCTTCTGGGACAGAACATGACACCCAAGAGTATTTCCAATTCGCTGTAAAAGAGGAGGGTGAGCTGGACTGCCAGAATGGGAATACTGCTACAACCAGTAACCATTCAACAGTAGAAAAGCGTGAAGCTATCAAAGTCACTTTCAAAGTAAGATTAAACTTTTGAGTGTAGTAATAGGCTTACTTTATATTACTAAGTTAAGAATTCAAAGAAACATTGAGATTTAGAAAACACATGAATCTATCATGATTGTCCCCGTCAAAAGAAGTAAGATTACTATTGGCTATGAGTGCCTATTCCTAGATTTAAATAATCATGCCAATATTTAACCCGCCTTCATAAATGTACATGTTGTATACAAAACCAAATCACCAATACTCCAAAGGATTGTCATATATATATATACACACACCATAAAATGAAAGGGATCCAAAATGAACCCAGGTACTCTATCTGACACTGGTCAGGTCAAAGTTCACTTCACATTCTACTATAACCTGTAAAAATGGGGTAGTCAATCACACCAAAATTTGATGATCGAAAAATTGATTCAATTTTATTTTAAAAGTTGAATAAAAGTTGCTGTCAATCATATTTTATGGTAAATCATTCCGGAAATTGACCTCTCTGTTGCTTAAAAAAATTGGCATACTTTCTCGCATCTAGATGGCATTCTTTCTGCTTTATTTATTTTATTATGACCCCCTGATAAACCATTTATGATCTAATGAAAAGAACTTAAATCTACATTATCAGTTGATGAAAACCTGAATTATATCCCCACTAAGAAATCTTTCTACAGAAAATATCCCCTGCCCTTTTAACCTATCCTTGTAATTTGTTTTGAAATCCAAAAATCGTTTTGTTTCTCTGCGTTGTACTGCCTTCAGGATATTAATGTCTTTCCTTAGATAATTAACCCAAACCTGTGTGCAGTACTCAAAGATAAAAATGAAAGCATTGCCATCTAGATGTGAGAAAGTACTTTTTTTTAATAAGAATGATTAATTTTTGGAATGGTTTACCACGAGATAATAATTCTCTTTCGACCTTCAAGGAAAAGTTAGATCAATGTATGGATGATTGACACAGATTTTTTAAGATAGTGTAATTTTATTTGACAGTCCTTTGAGGCGGTGCGGACATTGTTTAGGTCTGGTTTGTTCATTAAATTTTTTTTTTTTTTTTTAAATAACTTTTTATATTCACAGTAAAAAAATTACACTTGTTTACATCAGTATAATTGGGGACGATACACATTTCTGTATTCTTGTAAAATTTCTGTGGGGGGGCTATGGTTTAGGAGATAGCCCACCTCAACTTTGAATGCCCATAATTCAAAATTTGCTAAACTTATTTTTTCATTATTTCAGGAAATTTAGGAGAATGATTTAGAAACATTTTCATCTAAGGGTTGTTCTTGATCGAGGCAATAATTCATGGATTTTTCATGGTTTTCTAAATTAGGAAATCTCCCCCACCAATGCTTCAAATGCCCCCCCCCCTCCCCCTTCAAAATTTGCGTAACAATTTTTTTTATTTTTTCAGAATACTTAGAAGAATAAAATAGGAACAGTTTCATATAAGGTTCTTTTTGATTGAATCACTCCTTCATGGTGTTTTCAAGGTTTTCATGGAATTTTTTTCCAATCAAGAACAACCCTTAGATGAAAATGTTTCTATATCATTCTCCAAAATTTCCTGAAAAAAGTAAAAAAAAAGTTGTTGGGCAGATTTTGAAGGGGGGTCATTCAAAGTTGAGGTGGGGTATCTCCTAAACCATAGCCCCCACAGAAATTTTACAGGAATGCAGAAATGTAATATCGTCCCCAGTTATACTGATGTAACAAGTGTGATTTTTCTACTGTGAATATTAAAAGAGTTATTTCAAAAAACAATAAAAGGCAAAATGTTCCAATGAAAATGTCCCTTCTCCCTTGAGGTATTAGTGACAAGGTTCTGTACGTTAGTTTAGTTGACTTATTTGTTTATTATTTAGCTTAAAAAATTACATGTTCCATGTATATTAAATTGGGTTTATTATTGGTGATGAAAATTTTAAAAAATGACTAACCATTCAAAGCAAATGGCAGTTTTTCATCTTTTATACTATTACAAGTCTTGATAGGACCATGTGACTTCTAACTATCTCTACT
Source organism: Armadillidium nasatum (assembly GCA_009176605.1). Lineage (NCBI taxonomy): Eukaryota > Metazoa > Arthropoda > Malacostraca > Isopoda > Armadillidiidae > Armadillidium > Armadillidium nasatum. The sequence goes on along the minus strand of SEYY01011860.1, from coordinate 9,687 downwards.
TTCATATGTTCTCATCAGTGGTCTAATATAGCCATAATAAAGCTTAATGATTATCACCTTACTCTTGTAATTAACTTTACAGTATATTATTCCTAGCATTCTGTTAGCTTTATTCCTGGCTTCTAAACATTGTTCAAGCATTTTTCAAATTACTAATGTTCATATTTATTTCTTTATCTACACACTCAATCCACTTGCCATACTTTTTGTAATAAAAATTCTTATAAGAATAACCCATTGAAAAGCTTTACACTTTTTATTAAAATATTTTTTTTTTTTTTCTCTAAAAATATTACTACATATGATGTTAAACTAACTGGTTTGTAATATCTAAGATTATCCCTAGTACCTTTCTTATAAATTGGCACAACAAAAGCAATTTTTCAATCCTCTTTTTATCTCACAATAATTAAGAGACCTGTTAAATATAAACCGTATGCCATATTATTACGACCTTCCTTTAAGATTCTTTTTGTATACCATCAGGAGCTGCAAATTTATTATAATCAATATGTTCAGGTAAATTATTATTATTATATGCTTTTGTAGGTCAAAGACAACAATGAAATGGTTTATGACATCGTCAGCCCAAAGGAAAAGCGTTTGCGAAAAGAAACTCCGAAACCTTCGTTATTTGAAGAGCTTGCCAAAGCTGGTACTTCCAAAGATTATGATGATGATGACGACGACGACGAAGTAAAGAAGAAATCTTTAAAAAAGCGGAAGGGAAAGAAGCAATTTTTCCAATGTCAATATTGCCCTTATAAAACTCCAATATCTGTGAATTTACGTGTCCATTTACGTACTCATACTGGAGAGAAACCTTTTGTTTGTTCTTTGTGTCCGTACAAATCGACGCAGAGCAGCGCCCTTCGGAAGCATATGCAAACCCATGTACAGAATAAAAAGGTTAAATGCCCGCACTGTGAATTTAAAACACGCTTCGGACACGAAGAGTTAAAAGAACACCTAAAATCTCACACTGATACTACAACATATCAGTGCGAAGATTGTAACTTTATTACGAATCGATATCAAACGTTGCAGCGGCATGAGTTGAAGAACCATTTTAAATCATCAAATATTTATATTGATGAAGATTCTTCTTCGCAATCGAAGAAAATTGTAAAGAAGTGCAATCCTTATAAGTCTCGAAAGCGTTCGATATTAAGTAAGAAATTGATGGCTAAAAGAAAACAAAAAGGAATACTTTTGGTGGCCAAGGAAGCGAAATCATGCAAAGATAATGAAAATACTAATAGTTCTTCATGTACTAGGAATGAAAACCGTTCTCCGGAAAATAAGATTTTGGAGGAAAAGTTGCCTACTTTTAACTCTCCAAAAATTACGTCACCTTCTTTTGAAGGGTTTGCTGAAACTAAAGTAGCCCCTAGCGATGCCTGTGAAACGTCAAATGCTCCTAGTATTGGAACATCATCTTCATTGATGACTCAAAGTTGTTCAACTTCGACCCCTACGTCTTCTACTTGTACAATAGCAAGTACACCTGTAATTCAGAGTAGTGAAAGTGAAATACCAAATGTTTCTACCTGTGTAACAACAAATACATCAACAACTTTGACAACTATACATTCGAAAGTAGTAGCAAAAACCTTAACTACTCTATGCTTTGTTAACGCTGTATCACAGCCTTCAGTTGCAGAATTTGATCCTCTATCCACAGATCCCAGTGTTTCGGGGATAAAACCGTTTAGTTTGCAGAAAAATAACTATCAACCTCCTGTTATTTTATCAAATTCAACCGAAGGGGCTAATGAAGAACCATTTCTGCTTCCAAAAGTTACAAATGTTTATGGTAAAGTACCCTTCTCTTCTACTAGCACCCTTTCCACTTGTGTAAAACCTACGACAGACCCCCTCCAAAATCTTCATAACATTGCTAGTTCTGAATTTTCTTTGCCTAATAGTAATGCTGATTTAAGTGGTTCTTCACCCTTTGTTCCTCAATCTATTTGTAATGAATCTATACATAAAACATCTCTTGTTGAAGACCTGCAGGAAGAAGACCCTTCAGAGCTTACTATCACCTCCGTTTCATCAGGGTGTTGCATTTAATGAAGACGCACCTTCAAGTGGAAGATAATTTTAATAATGCGTCAGATGAAATTATGGAAGACCCACCTTGTGCAGACGTATCTACTGAAGATCCATTTAATTTGTCAGATGATATAATTGAAATCCCACCGTCTATACCTTCTGCAGATACAACCTCGCTAGAAAATCCCTTAAATAATGGGTCAGAAGATGCAGAAGAACCTCAAATTCTTCAAATTACCAGCGTTGCAACTTGTTTAGACGATAACTCATTTTAAGAACTTTCCACCCCAAAAAAAGTGACTTTACTCCTTTAAACTTAGTGATTATCCAAATTAAATAAGGATCCTTTATTTTTCTTATTTTTGATGGATCAAACCAACAATCCATCAAAGCTAAAACTATAGTTACATACTATGATATTATTATTTTTTTTACTATATGATGGGGTCCTAAAATGCCATACTAATGATGGGGTTATAAAATGCCCTACTTAGGATGGGGTCATAAAATGCCCTACTAATGATGGGGGTCATATAATGCCCCACCAACTTATGGATGGGGTCCCAAAATGCCCCACTAACTTATTTAAGGAATAATTTTTTAAAATTATACCAAGGTACTTTGTGCCCCAATAATGAAACGGGTTTGTCCCTATAGATGTGTAAAGCTTACTGTCCTTCGTTTGGCATATATGTTCCCTAATTTGTCCTAAAAAGTGATTTTTTTTTTTTTTTAATTATTAGGAAATTTTTTTATTAATGGAATTGATAATTACCAATACTTGTATGCAATATCTTTAATTTTAATGTATATGTACAGTGTATATTATTATTATTATTATTATTATTATTATTATTATTATTATTTCTGACCATTTCCTATCTTGTTAAATTATCAAATTTTTTTTTTTTGTACCTATTTTATTTTATTATTCCCCTCCTCCTTCCCCCAAATGAGGTTGGTGGGTGAAGGTGGGAAATACATCATCATTACCATGATGTTATACAAAAAAAAAATTATGTACTAAAGGCCATCAAATTTACTATTATTATTGGTATTATTATTATTATTATTATTATTATTATTATTATTATTATTAGTTATAAATTTTAAAATATGTTTAGGAGTTTTTATGATAATTTTTGTAGCAGTAATTATAAGTAATAGGAAATAATTATAATTAATAATTATAATAAGCGTTAAAATTTTTTTATAATATATATATATATATATATAATATATATATATATATATATATATATATATATATATATATATATATATATATATATATATCCAATATTATATATATTCGTAATTCGATATTCGCCCTGTTTTTTCGTCAAATTTTTTTTCGAATATTCGTCTAAAAGTCAATATTCGTCCTAATGGAAGGCGACTCACCTTCCAACCAATAATAATCTTTAACCTTAAAACTAAAAACTCGATAACAATCATTGTTTTTCTCATCCAAAAGGTAAATTTCTTTTTTAAAATTTTATTTATTTAGCATTTTATAGGGTAAAGTGCGTATTGCGTATTATTTATCAGTACGCGGTTTATTATGTACGGTTAAATTGTCATGTTTAAATATTTCGGATATTCTAGAGTGAAATTTTTTTTTGTTAAAGTATAGGCAAAATTCAAGGCTGGGAAAATTAATCCATTTAGTTAATTCCTATGGGAAAATTTTCGATATTCGTCTTTTTCGATATCATATATCGGGAACGGATTAATCGAATATTGGAGTTCCACTAATATATATATATATATATATATATATATATATATATATATATATATATATATATATATATATATATATATATATATATATATATATATATATATCAAAAATTTGACTGTCTCATACGACACCCAATATACTATATACACATATATGTGTGAAGTAATTAAAAAGTCATATATAACATAAAGGTTGTTAAAGCCAAAACGGGACTACTAATATTTAAGTAGTAAAATTACATATGCTTTTGTATTAAACGATTAATATTAAAGTAATAAAATTATTATATGCTTTTGTAATACAATAAAACATGATTCAAAATATTGTTGAAACTTTCATGTTGAGGAAAAGATGCCAAACACCTCCAGAATATATATCTTTTCAATCTGAATTACCAGTTTGTGAAACGATTAATATATTATTTAGCATACACACTGCGTTTATTGACTGAAAAATTTATGATGTATAAAACTTTGAAAATTTTGAAATAAAATAAATTTACATTTGTGTGTATGTATAATTTTTAAAATGGGCCATTTGGCAATTGTAAGAGAAAAAGAGGGAAAAAGGCCTGTAGTAAGAAATTGATATCGTACATGAAGCAAGTTTAAAACGCGTTAAACAGTGTTACGATCCTGCCGTATTATTATTATTATTATTATTGTGTATTTCGTCTATAATTTGTGACCTTTTTTTAAATTAATCGTTTCAAATTACATAATTGCAATTATAGTCTTATTCTTTTACAGTAGTGAGAATCGGTATCGGAAGTTTTTCTGGAATATGAATCGGAATATTATATATATTATATATATATATATATATATATATATATATATATATCCTCTGGTGGTCAAAAGCCAGAAGACCTACCAATTTACACCAAAGTTGGTGGAATATCAAATTGGAGTTCAGTTAAAGGCCGATATGTCCCGATACACGGCGTTTGAAAGTGTGCAAGTCAAAGGAAGTTGGGGAAAACAGATAAAGGAGTGTGTGTTCTAGACTTCACCAGTAGAGTACATGAAAGATTGAGCATAGCTGTTAAGTACGGGGTCAGAGAGTTGGATAGAATATGGATGAGACTGTGTAGAAAGGCTTATCGTAAGAGACATCCTCAATGGAGGAAGTCTGCGACTGGAGAGTTCTGAAAAGCAATGTTCGTTGTAATAGCGATAGTATAGAGAGAGTGACGCAACAATTCGACAGGTAGAGACTGCAGAGAGTTAGTGAGAGCGAAGATGTTGATAAGACGAAAAGCCCTAGACTGCAGTTTTTCAAGGAGAGTTTTATGAGTGGAACCATTCCAGATGGTCCATAAAGGGGGCAAACAACATCCCTACAAAGAGCAAGCAACTGGGGTGGCCTAAAAAAATTCTGAAGGCGCCTAAGAACGCCCAATCTCTTATAAGCTTGTTTAGAAAGAGAAGCAATGTGATCTTTCCAAGAAAGATCACTAGAAAAAGAAATACCAAGGAGAGATTAAAGTTTGAGTTTGTATATTCGAAGATGTCATAGTTGTGTCGAGTAGAGAGATGAAGGGATTGAGCCTTTGAGGCATTGAAAACGACCATGTTTTCTCTGCCTCTATTTGAAATATGAGAAAGTTCAGAGGTTAGTTGCTCTTTGCGTTAATTAAATGTCGTTGGGAGGGTTGTCTTTCAAAATGGAAAGAGTGGAATCTACGGCATAGGAATGGATAGTTGATGAAGTAATAGAGAGAAGGTTATTAATGAAAAATAGAAAAAGTTGGAGATAGGACATCCCTGAGGAATGCCACTATTAATAGATTTAAAGGAAGAACGGTGACCATCTACAACAGCTGCTATAGAACGACCAGAAAGGAAATCAGAGAGAAGGATAGATTCCGAAAGAGGAAAATTTGGAAATCAAAGCTTTGTGCCAGACTCTATCAAAGGCAAATTAATACCCGATTTTTACTCTTGACGCTTTCACTATTATTTTAACATCGTGAATAAAACTCTGCCCGTGAACAGAAAAAAATTTCTAGTTGGGCCATTGGAGACTGCGTCACTTCTTTGCTAATTACCATTGGAATGATTCCTGTTTTGACCCGAATGACGCTTTGGTATCTGCTGAAAAGGTGAGGCCGTAATCGCCGATGGGATACGCTAGGTTCATTCCTATCTTTAAAATTTTTTCTCCTCAAAACCTTGGTTCGATTGCCATTGTTCTAGTGTCCTTCAAGATAGGGACAATACTTATCGTGAATGGATGAACTCTCCTTCGCCTATCACTCTTTCTAATTTTCATTCAGCTCGGAATCGTTACAGGGAATATTCTTTGAAGGACTAAGCGTACTTTCACTAAAAATAATTTTGCTGACCTCCTTGGTTCTCCTACTGACAAAAATTTATGTCCTCTCTGGACAAAAATATCTCTGATAACCGTTATATTATTATATATATATATATTATATATATATATATATATATATATATATATATATATATATATATTATATATATATATATATATATATATATATATATATATATATATATATTATATATATATATATATATATATATATATATATAATTTTAAACATTGTAAAAAAAAAAATAATTACAACAAGCATTAAAAATAAATAATATATATAATTTCTCCTATTTTGCAAACATTTGAAAAAGAAAAACTTAACAAAACAATTAAAATTTTTTATGATAAAAGTTTACAGTGTTCCTAATTTAACAAACTGTAAGAATGAAAAATTTCTACAAGCAATTTAAAAATAATCATGAAAAAGTTATACGTCTCCTAATTCAGCAAAATTGTGAAAAAAAGTAAAAAGCTTTTACAAATAATTATAATAATTTAAAAAGTTATAATGTCTCCTATTTTAACAAAAACATTGAGAAAGAAAGAAAAAACTTTCAACAAACAATATAAATAATATGAAAAAAAGGTTATAATCCTAATTCATGCAAACATGTGAAAAGAAAGAAAAATCAAAAAGCATTTAAAAAAATAATCCTGATAAAAGAAATAACGTATCCTAATTCAGCAAACATTGTGAAATGACTCTGAAAAAAGTTTTTGATGTCTCTAATTTTTGAAATATATAAACAATTTTAAAACTACTAGCCTTGGCTATACTTAACCCACTGTAGAAGTTCATTCATGAAACTCTGAATTTAATCCTTTTGAAAAATAAATCGGTGGTTATATTTTGCACCATGGTAAATATTTTTTCATCTTTGTTATTATAAATTTGGGAAAAGTCCCAGGAAAAGTTAAATATCATATATATATATATATATATATATATATATATATATATATATATATATATATATATATATATATATATATATATATATATATATATATATATATATATATATATATATATATATAT
>SEYY01011858.1:12500-15656 GCA_009176605.1 Armadillidium nasatum | reverse complement strand
ATAATAATAATAATAATAATAATAATAAAAATAATATTAATAAAAAAAATAATAAAAATGATAAGAATAATAATAATAATAACATTCAACTATCCAGCTCTATCAAATGGGACTATCAGGGGAAATCTCTATCGTTTGCTTTGGACTCAAATTAAAATAATTATAACAATTGTAATAATATTCTATTTCATTTAAAAATGATGACAATAATAAGGTTAGACTTCGGTTTGAGCCAGCTATATATTTAGGAAACTACTGAACATACGTAAAAAAAGGATTATATTTTCAGAATCCTTGTCGAATTTCAGATAGGAATAGTGTAAAATATTTGTAAATAAATAAAAAAGGGAAAAAAAACATGATTGTGTACGATAAGCGATCAACTAAGAAACCTAATTCGACTTTATGTAACCCGAATGACCGAAGATGGCCACCGTATACAGGCCCAACTGATGTATAGACTATATATATATATATATATATATACTATATATATATATATATATATATATTATATATATTATTTTTTTATAATTTAGTTAGTCATTAGCAAATTTTTTGTTATTCAAATTTCGGAAAATTTATTTTTAAAAAAGTTGATACTGCCAAACGTACGATTCTTTCCAGAATTATTAAAAAGTAAATTTTACCAACGTAATAAAATTATTATTAGATTTTTTTTTTTTTTTTTTTTTTTGGATTTCCCAATGTTTTTTACCTAAGATTCGACAAGGAATCTAAATATATAATCCTTTTTTACGTACGTTAAGTAGTTTTTAATATGTAGCTGGCTCAATCCGAAGTCTGGTCAATAGTAACAATCACTTTTAACAATATATCATTGTGGCTATGCATAATTATGTTTATGATATATTAATTTAAAATGAAAATACTACAACAAGATAAAAGGCAGTAATAATAAAACTCTTAAACATCAAACCACTGAGGTTACTGGTATTAAAAATAACAATTTTCTATAATAATAATAATAATAATAATAATAATAATAATAATAATATTAATAATATATTATAATAATAATAATTTTTATATAGAGTAATAATATTTATTATTAATATTGATAATGATAATAATAATAATACTTTTCCTAATAATAATAATAATAATAATAATAATAATAATAATAATAATAATAATAATAATAATAATAATAATAATAATAATAATAATAATAATAATAGTAATAATAATAATAATAATGATATTTCTGTAAGAATTTCTGAACATTTAAAAATTTGATCGCCCATGATTTTAATGATCTTTCAATTTTATACCATCTGGTAAGTTATTACATAGACTGAAGGAGACATAACTTCTTGCTTCTCGTGCTTTATTGTAATTCTGCAGAAAATGTTTGTAAGTTGGTGGTGCTTCGTAGGATACTTTTTTGATCAGTTTGATTATTTAGAGTTCTCATGCATTATTTTATAATACTTTATGTATTTCCTTCAGGAGAGAGAGATGTAGAAGATAATCAAATTTAATAATGTTAAATTTTTCGAATTAGGATGATGTATGACTATAAAAATCTCTGATACCATTGAGGACTCTTATGTTTCGTTTTTAAATTCGTTAATTTTTTTTAAAGGGTGTTGTTCCATTTACGGAGAGGCAGTAAATTATATGGAGGTGAATATGGTCGATATATATTATTCGAAGAACATAATATACTATTAATACTACTACTGCTGAAAATAATATTAAAAATGATAAAAATTTTGAAAATAATAATAATAAAATTAAAATAATAATTACAATAACAATAATAAAATAATAATATTAGTAATAATAATTACAAAAACAATAATATAATAATAATATTAATAATAATAATTGAAATAACAATAATATTGTAATAATAACATTAATATTAATATTATTAATTATAATAGAATCATTAAAAATAATAATAATAATAATTATAATAATAATAATAATAATAATATATAATAATAATAATAATAATAATAATAATAATAATAATAATAATAATAATAATAATAATAATAATGTTAATAAAAATAATAATAATAACGATAATAATTATAATAATAATAATAATAATAATATAAAAAATAATAATAAAAGATATAAAAATTATTATAAAAGCATTACGATAAGATAACAAAAAGTTTAATTTTCACAATAATAACAATGAAAATAATAATGATATTGATCATAATAATAACAATGATAATAGTAAAAAATAGTAGTATTATTAATAATAATAATTATAAATATAATACCAATAATAATTAAATGAGTAAAATTGATAATAATAATTGTAATAATAATAGCAATAATAATGAAAGGAGTAAATTTAATAATAAAATATAAAAAATACTAACAATAAATATAATAATAATAATAATAATAATTATAATAATAATAATATTAACTAAATATAAATAACCATAATTAAAATTTATAATAAAATATGAATATAATAATAATAAAAATAATAATAATAATAATAATGATTATAATATTGTAAGGATTATTGAATTAATGTTAATAATAAAAATAATAATGATTAAAATAATAGTAATAACAATTATAATAAAATTTTAAATATTTGAAATAATAATAATTGTAGTAATAATAAAAATGCCAATACTAATAATAATGATGATAATAATAAAATGATGACAATTGTGATAATAATAATGAATATAACAATAATATCAATAATGTAATAATAATAATAATAATAAATAATGATAATAATAATAATAATAATAACAATAATGACAATAATAATAATAATAATAATAATAATAATAATAATAAATAATAATAATAATAATAATATTTAAATACTATTTAATTATTAGTCGAATTTTGCAACTAAAAGAACCAAAATTTGCTCACAGTGCCCTTAAGTTGATCCCAGCAATTTCTTAACTGTCGTGTGTATTGCTTTGAAAAAAAGAACAAAAATATTTCTCTCAATAAAAAAATAATATAATAATAATAATAATAATAATAATAATAATAATATAAATAATAATAATAATAATAATTAAATTTTTTTTTATTTTTTAGCATTTATTTGAAATATAAAATTAAAATTTAATTAAATAATGTTAAAAATACATAAATAATGATTAATAAAATGCAATAATAATAATGTGA